>JAQIWH010000087.1:0-78133 GCA_034695005.1 Cryptops parisi | reverse complement strand
TTACCAGGTAAAACCGATATTTAAATACTGTCAAGCTTGAAATTGACGCGACCTGGATGTCTCCAAATTTGACAGATGAAATTATCACGCAGGATTAATTAGTATACCAAGTTTAAAGTGTCTACGATACTGGGAACATATGCAAAAACGAATTTCAAAATTTGAAACAGGATGAAACATTTTTTACGACCAGTCAAGTTAAATAAAAGGTTGTAAAAACGGAAAAAACTAAAACTCCTTACCTTACGGACTAGTGCACAGTCAAACAAACCCAACGTTTCACCTTCTTTGCGAAATGCAGCAACAATTCACTTCCAAATTTTTTAGCGATTCTTGTTTGTGTGAGATTAATGGCCCTCGCATCAGCTGTTAGGAATCCGAATAACCCAGAACATTTCGTACTAGATTTTCCCAATCTAACCAAGAAATACGTAAACCTAGACGTTACTGTTTTGGGTTCAATTGCTCCATATCTCATGTACTAAAGAATTGTTTTCCTTACAACATAGTAAAGACATACCTTACCATATAATATTCGATCAAGTGTTTTTAAACGTTTTTGTGTTAGCTGTATCGTTAACTGTCGCCATTTTAATTCATTAATCGATACCCATTTTAATATTTGAATTGTTTCTATTTTCCCATTTGTTTTTTCTTTCCTTTTTCAATGTAGGCCTATGTATTTGTTTGTTTCACTCCTATGGAGTGTCACTTAATAAATAAAAATAAATAAATAAACAAATTGCTTGGTTGTGCACTATTCAGTAAGGTAGAGAATTTTTTTTCGGCACAATTTTTTTCTTTAAAATGCCATTCAAGATGCAGAACTTAAAATTTAGACAATAATTTGTCTATTGTATTATCGTATTGACAATAATTTTGTCCTTTTATTTTATTTATTTTTATGACTTCATTTTATGAATTCGTTTTGTTTTCTTTTATTTTTTTGACGTCTTTTTTACTCTGTTTCCTTGTATTTATTTTTTTAATTTTTGTTCTTTTGACTTTTATTCCTACAATCTTCAATTCATCCCTCTCCTCGTAATTTATCTTAAACCATTTTAATGAAAAAGTTATTAAACAAATTTTAATTAAAAGGTTAACATAATACGTAAAGTTAAAATAAGTTTAAATGTTTAAATTTAAATAACAAAATTAGTTCACCATTGACGAGAGTTTATGATTTTTTATTCCCTTTATATTAGTTTCACTTGCGAGTGTGTTTGTGAGTGAGTTAGCAAGAAATTGAACGAATAACGCCATCTACAGGCGTTTAAGAGAATATACTTTAGTCCACTATACCAAGAAACACATAAGTCTTAAGCATAAAACAAAAACTGTATAAGTTAAATAAAATCGCATGTATAAATAAACTAAAATTAGACTCGAGCTGCAACACCAGAAGGAGGGCGTGAGCGACGTGTTGAAGACGTCACCCGATGGCCGGAGCTAAAGCGTTCATCACCCACACACACACACACACATAAAAGTGGACTATTCTTATTAAGATAAATTGAAACTTTCATAAATTAAAAATGGAATTACTCACAACTCGCAAACCAAATAACGAAGAACTCAACGATCACATAAATTTAATTTTGCATAAATTGAAAGTCGCGTTAATCAAAATTCGCATAAATCGAAACGTGCAAAAAATCAAAAAATTACACTACAATAGTTCGATCAGAAGTTTCATATCATTAATGGTTTTTGCGTTATTTAGCTGGGACCACACTTTTGCCTCACCCTGTATAATCAGTAGTATTCGTAGTAGTTAGCTGTATTGGATGTCATGTTGTCACGCCATCAAAAAATAGAGCAGTGATAGCCCTCTAAATAAAAAAAAATAAAAATATAATTAAACAATTGGAAAACAGACTTTCAAAATTGCACAAAAAAAAATTATTTTCAATACAATTAATTACGGTATACGCTACTTAATTTTATTACAAACTAAGTAACGCAACCATACACAAATAACAAAAATCAAGTTCACTATGGTTTCGTGGTAGGCAATTGTGAACAAACATGGGAATACACGGCCAGTACGATTCAGAGAGAATCAGAATATTTCTGGCAGCTGGTTTATGAAACACGTTTTCCTTCAAATAATCTTTGTCAAATATAGTCTTCCTAAGTGAATAATCCCTACCCTAACCATTTTATTTTTATTACAGTAAATAAAAATAAAATGGAAAATAAAATAAAAAATAACTCACATAATGGCCAACTCGATTTTACAATAAGCACAACCATGACAACACTGAAAATAAAATCCATTAAGCACCGTATATTATGGATGAATCAAATACAATTTCAGGTGAGATATCCAACAATTTTCACCTAAGAGAAGGATCGACATATTACTTGTACTCCCAATACGTTTACCAAATAACTGAAGCACTAATGATAACAATCACAGATCCTAAGGCATCAGCCAAGATGTGCAAGAAAACTCTTCGCATATAAACATCGCCTGAATAAACGGTCTGAATAAACGGTCGCCTGAATAAACATTTAACCCTAAAAAGAAAATTATTAAGAGAACAATCACTTAATCTATTAGATGTCCAAAACTTGATCTAAACATATTTGCGAGGCATCAGTAGCTGTGTAGGCTTCGTCGTTATCGTTAATATCTTTATCCTCTATCATTTCTTGAATTTTCGCTACGTGGGGATGATGGTTGGAATGTCCATGTTCTAAACCACAGCCAGAATGACATATTTGGTGGAAAGAAGAAAAATTCGCGGTACAGCACACAGAAAGCAAAACCGAGAGGCCACTTTTAAGCGTTCAATGATATAAAATATCAAGGGAAAAAGAAGAAGAACGAGAAAAGGAAACAACTAAGCAAAATTCATTCTTATGGTGAAATAAGGCGAGTCCCAAGAGGTTCACAGGAAGACCGAGCGCACCGACGTACAAAATCAAGTCGGGGCGGTGAATTTCTTCCACTTCGTAAAAACGTGTGAACGATTTCACCAGTATCGAGAAGCAAAGGGCCATGAGAAATACCGCATTCACAAGAGCTCCGAGCACTTCTGCTCTGTCCAACCAAATGTGTTCTTCGACCATTTCCTAGGTGACATCTGCAAAACAAAGTTTGCAACTTCACCTTATTCCATAATAGACAATACAAAAAAAAAGAATTCCAAGAGTAGTAGCCTACAGTGTGTCTCAAAGGTAATCATTTTATTTGAAATAGTTTAAATTTGTTTGTTTTTTTGTAATTAGAAGCTGCCCATCAATTAAGTAACGTATTTTTCAGTTTTTTAGACCTAGAGTTTGAGAACAAAATGAATAAAGCCTTGGACCTAAATATATTCAATCTGTTCACCAGTACACGACCTACTAGATAACCATCTGTGAGTGAAAATATTATCCATGGAAAAACTGACGCCCTCTAGGTGAATAATATACAAACTAACTTGATGGCTTCCAATTTAGCAACTGAAGAGCTCGGGACAGTAACTGATCAGCTTCACTTTTTAAAATCTTACAAATTAATTTTTTACAAACTGTTTTAAACAGTAAAACATGCAAAATGTTTCAAATAAATAATATGGACAGATCATTTTGTTAATACGTTTTTGGCCAAAAATACTTTACTAGTAACATATTTGTTTTCACAGAAAAGAAAAACGTGCAATAGAGCTGTCCGTTGTTTGTTCTAAAATCAGTACACAACAAATAATAAAAAGCTGCTGGACAGCTGTGACGCTAACTCGGCTTATACACCCAACAGTGACTATGATAATATCTTGATATCCGGGCATCAGATTGGCTTATTTCTTGCACCAAACGACGCGGAATTTCAAAACATTTATATCCAATGAAAAAAAGTAGAAAACTATTTTTTTGTTGGTAAAAAGTAGACCTGACCAGTTACTGCCTCAAGCCCCCTTCAATAGCGTTTTAATTAATTTTCAAAATAAATAAAAAAGCTCACCTGATCAAACCAAAACTTTCACGTTCCAAACCATACAGACATTAAAAATAACATGGATAACGAAGGATCGCTTTAACTATACCGTACCACACGTACATAAATAATTTCCAATGATTTCCATCCTTCAAAAAAAATGTGTAAAACCATACTAACTATCACAGATAAAAACAACACAATCAAGGCGGCCATGTCGGATAACATGCAAAAGAATCTGCTACCAAAGACATGGAGTTCGTAATGTAACCAACGGTGATCTCCACCAAAAAAAAGCTGGACGTAAACGTCAGCATGCTCAGAAGACGACATTTTTCCCCACTGTAACGTCCCATCGTCAATGATGTTCAGGCAATTGTGGAAGAAAAGGCTGTTGAGACTGAAAACAAAAAATAAAACATGAGCAAACAATTTCAAAACTACATCACGACAACTCAATGGAACCCAGTGATAACAAACAAAACGAGAAAAGAATTGTCATACAAGTGAAATAATAAGAACTGTATTGAAGATGATCAAGAACAAAAATATTACATCTGTGTATTTTGATGCACACAAACAGAAGAAGAAGAGCCAAGTGGCACAGAATAATAGGTCTAACCTATTATTCTGTGGCCAAGTGGTAAAGAGAGATTACAACAATACACACTCTTTTCCAGCAACAATGTACCGCTTCGCAATATACCGCTGAGTTAAACTATGTCTCTCCAGACCAAACTGTCAATAGACGGCGCTGTTTGGCCCCATGCAAATCCTATGGCTGTTTTTTTGTTTTTGTTTTTCCTAACTGCAGCCTAGAAAACATTTATTATAATCATAATTTTGACATCGTTTGATTAAGCATAAAATTCTGTATCTTGGCATTTTTGAAATTTTTGAATAATTATTTTAATTAAGCTTAAAACAAAGTTTTAAAATAAAACCCTTTTTCTCATTAAATTCGACATGTTGGATTCGATGGTCACCTTAATTCATTAAAATTAACATTTCATATACTAGTTAAAATAAAAATAACCCTACCCTAATAAAATGTCTGGCAAAGCAGGACATGCATTGACTCCCACCTAATTACTCTCAGCTGGAGGATTACTGAGTCCCACTGCAGGGACAAGGGGTTGTTTTCAATAGAAGTTTTTTTTAGAAGGAAAAAAAGAGAAAAAACATACAAACTAGAAAGTGAACAAGTTGGATAAAAAATACTTTTTTTAAGAATAATTTTTTTTTTTATGTTGTCATATTTCAATTGATGTTTGTAATTGACAACAATGTTTCACCGTTGTGGTATTGTATGTAAGTTTTGAGTAAATCCATTTTTGATTTTTGCAGTTTTGGCAAATTTCGATTTATGCGAATTTCAAGTTATTCGAATTTCGATGTATGTGATTTTTGATCTTCGAGTAATGCGCTATTCAATTTTGGCGAATTTTGAAAAATTCCATTTTTGATTCGATTTATACGAGTTTTGTTACAGTGGACTTATGCATTTTTCAATTTATGCGATTGTGATTTTTATTTTACAGTATTTATTTTATTATTCGACCAAAGTGGTCCGACCAAAACAGTATATACGTCTGTAAACGCCTCAATTTCTTTCAAATACGTTCTATTTCCTATTCAATTTTTTGCTCATTCACACACAAACTGTTTTCTGAGAGGCACTGGTTGTGATGCTAGTGGCTAGCACTATTTGTATCACCCAACATGTTACTAATTGTTTTTTGTATTGTTTTTAACTCACCTAAACTGGGATTTATACTTACCTTAGTCACCAGGTTAGTTAACAACACCATAAAAAGCAATTAGCATCATGTCAAGTGATCCAAGTAGTGTTAGTCACTAATGCCATCACCACCTCTCAAAAAAAAGAAAAAGTTTTTTTTTTTTTCTTTTTTTTTTTTAACAGATGAAATAAATATTTTATTTGTGTAACCGTTGTTTGTTGTGTTTATTTGAGTCTTCTATGGAACATTTTAGGGGATATTTACAGTTTATTACCTAACCACATGTAACAGTATATACAGTATATAACAGTATCTATAATATGTGACTACTATATACTGCTACTACCTGTAACAGTATATAAGTATATAATATATGGTTTTGAACATATGTCAAATTTACAATGTATTGGTTCAGTCTTTTAGTTTGGTATAATTAATTTGAGTTATGTGCAGTTATTAGTTAATTCATAATTTATAATCATCAGTTACTAGTTTGTGACTCCCCCTCCATCTATTTCTATTACCTTTTTTCTCCAAGAACAGCTGAGCTGGCGGGGAGGGGGGGTCTATTCATTCAAAACAACCTCGCCACCCTAAGTTGCAAGGTTCAATTGTTTACAGTAAATTAAAATAATTATTATTGGTGCAGTGATAACTTTTTCCCATTTGCGTATTTCTATGTTAAAATTTGCAATTTATTTATTTTTGAACCATACTTAATTAGCTATCTATGTACTGTATATATTATACAAGATTCTTGGCAAGACATACACACAATTTTAGCGACTCTCTCGTTTTTCTCTCCAAATTCTACTGACCAACAATCTTGAAGAAAAAAACTTCTATTGAAAACAACCCCTAGTCTCTGCGGTGGGAGTCGGTAGTCCCCCAGCTGAAAGTCATTAGGTGGGAGTCAATGCATGTCCAATGTTGTTAGACTTTTTATTAGGGTAGGGTCATTTTTATTTTAACTAGCATATAAAATATTAGAATTTAAATAAATTAAGGTGACCATCATATCCACCATGTCGAATTTAGTGTGAAAAAACTTTTATTTTTTTAATTTTGACCAACAACTTCAGTTTTTACATCATTTGTTACATTTATTTTCAAACGTCGTTTTAAGCTTAATTAAAATAATTATTCAAAAATTTCAACAACGCCGAGATACAGAATTTCATGCTTAATCGAAAGATGCCAAAATTATGAATTCATTAAGCGTTTTCTAGACTGCAGTTAGGAAAAACAAAAAAAAAAGGCCATAGGATTTGCATGCTTGCAAACAGCGCCATCTAGGGGATTTTCCACACATTAAAAAGCTATTTTACTCCCCGTTATCGGAAGAGTTTCAACAGGGATTCACCTCGATGTTATTCGTGTTCTGAAATTGAACATATTGCGAAATTTTGTCCACATAAGAAATGTTTATTTTGTTCGAAATTTGGCCATGAAGAGAAGAATTGTTGGCATAAAAGAAAACAATAGGTGCAGAACACATGAGAACAAAATGAAAAACTTGAAAGAATGAAAAAAAATTGGACATTACTGGCATAAGAGGAAGAAGCGAACATTATAGAAGAAAAATTGCATTGCGGGAAATTCTGATATAGAATGAACGATTGACTCAGGTGCATCAAGTCACATGACTACAAATGGTAATGTACTTTTGGAAACTCAGACATGTAAAAAGAAAATACAAACGGCAAAAAAGGAAAATGTGATGGTAGCGAAATAGAAAGGAAGTGTGATGACCATTCGTCCTGAGAACAATCGAGTACTGTATGTACCTAAACTGAATTCAAACTTGATTTCTGTAACAAACATAGTTGATAAAGGTTATGAAGTCAAGTTCAACAAAAAAGTGCAAGAGTAATTTGTAAAGATGGGGATATTAAAAGTTGAACGTTGCAGCGAAAAATTTGATGTGAAAAATAACAAGTCCAAACTCCAAAAGAATCTGCGAATAGAGCATCAATGACAATGGAAATATGACAAAAAGACTGGGACATTTAGCAAAAACTGCAATGAAAGAACTGCCAGAAAAAGAAATTTGTGTGACATTTGAAGATGATGACAATAGATGATAGTGAATGCGATGCATGTATACGAGCGAAGATGACAAAAAGTCCGTATGTAAGAAAATCCGGTAGACAATCTCAAAACATAATGGACTTATGGCACACAGAGTTAGTTAGTTATTTAAGTTTTAGAGGCGCACCAACTGCCAAGAGGCTTGTTATATGGCGCCCACTGAAACACAGAAATTACATAACACTATATAAGTTGGTCAAGTTGGTTGGTTGGTTACTTTTATAACATAGGTTTATGTTATACGAATCATGTAATCACGATTCAGATGGAATATTCACTATAATAATAGTTTGATATATGATAGTAACAAAACAGTTTACCAGCATATTAACATATATTTTTTTTTCATTTGAATTCGTGCAATTTACTTTTTATTTGGTTCTACTGTACTTTGTTGATTATCTGATTACCACACAGTTACGACCAATAAACGGATAAGCACGTCATTTGCATCTGTCTCACTTATCAGCATTTTATTCATCGGCAAGGACGTGTGTGCATCCA
Organism: Cryptops parisi; assembly: GCA_034695005.1. Classification (NCBI taxonomy): domain Eukaryota; kingdom Metazoa; phylum Arthropoda; class Chilopoda; order Scolopendromorpha; family Cryptopidae; genus Cryptops; species Cryptops parisi. The sequence goes on along the minus strand of JAQIWH010000087.1, from coordinate 69,871 downwards.
AGGTTAATATTTCGATGGGTGATATCATTTTACGATTATGCACCAGACTCACACTTTGATCTTCTTGATGAACGAGGCATTCTAATTATTAAAAAATAAAACTTTAACTGTTTTTGTTGCTCTATATGGGTTGGAATTTGAGAAAACTGCTCCCATCCTGCTGGACTGCATTTCTGCAAGTCAAGACTGGTTTTCTGCACAAGCAGTTCATTCATTCGAACGAATTTAGTTTGTATCTTTTTTCAGTGTTCCACCGCTCCCAGTCACTGGTATGTCTTTTTCTGTTGATGGTTACAAAAAGATGGTAGATAGGAAAAGAGGGGATACAATTAATCGAACTGTCGTAAACATCTTTGTTCCCTTGCTGGATGCTTTTCAACATGTTAAGGTACAATGTCAACGAGTGGTACAGACTAGAGTGAGGGATAATAGCAATACCCACCTTAACACATAGGTGCTGAAACATTCGTAAATTGAAAATCACGAGTACGCTTTTCAATCTGTGTTGTACCGTAATCATTTTTATACACTATAGATTTGCTTCACTTGTGAGTTGGTTAGTTTGAGAGTGAGTGAGGTGGGAATTGAACTATACTGTCATCTACAGGCATTCATGAGAATATACTATCCAATTTACCAAAAATTACATAAAGGAAAAACTGCATAAATCAGAAACTGCATAGTCTAATGTAACAAAAATCTCATAAATCGAATCGAAAATGGTGTTACTCAACATAAATCAGATGTCTAATGACTCAAAGATCTAAATGCTCATAATAATAAAACAAAACTTACAGAAATGCAACATGGAATTATCACCGTACCGGTGCTCAAAAATCGCATGCATCGAAATTTGCATAAATCAAATGCACCAAAAATCGCATAAAATGAGAATTACATAAATCGAAAAACGCATAAGTTCAATTTAGTAAAAATCGCAGAAATGTAGCTATTGCAGAAATTGAAAATAAAGCGTTTTCTTAAAAAGCATTTTTAATGTACTTGCTTCTTACATTTTATTTTCTCATTGTTTTCAATTAACCCTTTATTTACCCTTTATATTTGTATACTGTATATCTGGTCTAAATTTACATCGTTTTCGTTTCAGTTTAAAATTCATATAAATTTTTGCATTCTTTTTTTTCCATTTATTGAATATACGTCCCGAGGGACATTACAAGAGAGGAAAAGAAAACATCAATGACATCAACAAATGAAAATTTACGAAAAACAAGAAAAAAACCAAAAAAACTATAAAGGAATATGAATAATGTGATCGAATAATTTAGAATTACTGATATGATAGTCTTCGAGTTATGCGAGTATTTATATTCAATTTCGCTACTATGCAACAAGACAAGTTTTCTCAGATGCTCGTTGTATGCTAGAAAATTTCGCTATGCAACTTTATGCGACAAGCGACGAAAGATATGTCACTTCATGGGAATTTTGATATATGGCGATTTCGATTTATTCAAGACCTTCGTTGATTAAAAAATATTGAGCTACAAGTGACATTTATAATTGATTGGGCTAAAATATCCTGAGACGTCGCATATTTGCAAATTACTTTTAGATGTCAGTACAGTATGTGTTTTGATCGAACGAACCGATAGGATATCAACTGACGCACTAAAAAAGTGTCGGTTATCTTTATGGTAATTTGGTCAGTCAAGTGCTGTCATTCCATACTACATAACCAGAAACATGATGACATAACATTCAACGCTGATATGTGTTTTTTTTTCTGTTTGAAGAGCTGAGTTAAAAAATTCCTCTTTGCCTTTAAATACAAAAGATAGTGTATTTGTTTATTACTAATTCAGCAAATTAACGTATAAACACATTGAAAAGAACCTTACGGAAATGTACTTTGGAGTTGTGGAAAATGCTAAAACCTTTTTTTTTTGTCGGTACAATCAGGTGGATCGGTTGATTTTTGTTTCGGAATGTTGTTTGTGAGAATGACCTGCATTCAGAAATAACAGTTAAAAACCATTTTGCCTGACTTCCTGAACACGTGCTCTTCGGGTTGAGAGGAAATCCTGAACAATTCAATGGCTTTGGACACAACAAACAGTCTCTACTCTGATGCCAAATTGTAACTTTTGCTCGTGATGCGAGGGGAGTAAAAGTTTATAGAGTAATAATACCAGTGCACGAGTTCATTGTGTGCCAGTTTTCTTTAGATCACCGGGCTCGTTCAATTCATATCCGTGAATGACACATTTTTTTTCTTAAGTAAACAATCCAGAAGTGCGAAATTTACATAATTAAAGTGAAAAAACAAAACATGCCTGTTGTCTATTATTGTGTTTCTTGTCAACGCCCAAGAAACGTTATCAATTAGTGTAACCTCCAGTCCCTGAATAATATGTCTGTTTTGTTTTTCTTATTCCTAAAAGTTTTGGTTCCGTTTACATGTGTTATAATTGTGCGTGCGATTGAATGTTTTGGACTTCCATTCTAAGCGATTTGGTAGTTTAAGCATCATGCGTGACTTTGTACTACAATGGAAATATGAAAAGTTCTCGATTTATGCGAGTTTTATATATACGATTACATTATCATGTGATTCTGTGCGGTGTTGTACAAGTGACTAAACGATGAAGTTTGCTACTTCATGGGAATTTCGATATATGCGATGTTCGATAAATTAAATTTATAGTTTGGGCGGAAGTAATTCGCACATAAGTCAACTGTGGTACAAATCCTGGTAAACTGCGACTCTGAATGATTATTTTGTTATTTTTTTTTAATATAACTGATTTTCCCAGATTATTAACTTTTTCCTGAATCTATTATTCGCATATAAATTATAAGTAATTTAAAAGCATTAAACACCTCCTGATCTTTGAAAATTTGTGCTTGTATTAGAGTCATTTGAATTCGATTACTAAGTTTAATGCCCAAAAGATCTCTTCACATGTTCACTTCGGTCGACATACATCAGAAACCAGAAATCATTTATTCTTGAGTCAACTAGTTTTATAAGGTTAACTCCCAGCACTTGCCGGAAAAAATGTGTAGCGTAGTTGTGTCATCAATGATCTTTGAGTTTTGTTAATCACTTTCACTATCAATGTGAATGATTCAGAACTGGATGACATAAAGTCAGTAGCAGGATACATTTACGAAAGTTAATTCAAAAGTACTGTAGCTTAACTACAGTAGTTGGACGAAGGTGTTGTATTGTCCAGATTTCCAAGTTTGTCCAGATTTCCAAGAAGTTAGAATTTTTTTGTTCAGTACTTTTCACTGCTTCACAAGGCGTTCCAAGAAGGTTTAATTTGAACGACTAATTGTTCAATCTGGCCCTATTTAGTCATCTGGTGTGAGCACATGTTGGCCGACGTGTAAAGAGTTGTTGACCATGTGAGTTTTTTGTTTTGTTTGGTGAATTTTTTTTTTGTTCAAAAGTTGTTTTTTTTCATACGAAACTTAATCTTTTAAAACGTCACGGGTTCATTATCACTCGTTGGAGGGTGACATGAGATGATTACAAGTCGTTATATATTCTCAAAAGAACCCTGGGAAGAGCGAGAAGAAGAAAGAGTTTGTCCATAGGGGTCAATGGTCACCAGAGCGTTGCTGGTGTAAATTTGACACCCACAGACCATCAAGATTCATTGAACAGCAAGTGATGCTTGTAATTTTGTTGTTAGAAGGCAATTTATTCATTATCAAAGAGCAGGGAGTTGGTATCATTTAGGCTCTGCTACCCTTTCTGGGAGACTTTGCATGAAACAACTGTTCTTTGAATTTCTAACGACAAGCCATCATAACTCTAGTTGTAGTTTTTATTTTTTTACTTGCATTTTTCATGGCTGAAAAAGTAAGTCATTGAATGCGGTGTAAAGCTGTGTTTATCTGCTGTTAAAATTGCTGGTTATAATTGCTAGTTGCATTATGTTCTTTAGGGGAAAATCAGTGTTTTCATGGTTGAGATCAACACGCTGAAAAACTGAAATAATAACCTACCATAGGCTTATGTAGCTTCTTTTGCCAGTGAAGAAACCGATTCTATTGTAAGCGAAACATTGGCCTCATTTCATATGCTTCGTTTGTAATGACAGAATTAGTGTATTTTTTTCATTTTATTTGTGTTTTATTTATCAGTGCGAACATAAACTTCATTCCAGAAAATTTTTGTCTTGCCACCTTTGCGATCATGAGAGGTTGTAGAAGTTTAATCGAATTGTGACTTTCTCATATTAAAGGGCAAAAGTTACAGGGTTAGATTTTGAGGTGGGTCTGTATGCATTAAAAGCCATTTAAACAACAGGGCAAGGCTAGCTGCTATTACAAATTTGCCATCAGTGGGCAACCTTGACTCCCTGCACGATTTTACTATTGTGGAAAGCTAGGAAATGGATGGCTGAAAGGAATCATGACTAAGACATGTAAAAAGTGGTTCTGCAGTTACACAATGTTGTGAATGACCGAGATGATTGTTCCACAGAAGAAATTCTGGTTGATTTACTGCTTAGGCTTTTATGATGCTATAATTGTGACATCGGTTTATTCGTTTAGCTTTAAGAAAAATTTAGAAAGAGAAATGGCCATTATCGAATATATCTCACAAATTTAATTTTTGTCTTTACAGAGGGAGTGTCGATGCCAAGAAAGGGTCTGAACCAGCTACTCATCCTGCCCCATCTCGAAGGCTGAGCGAATGTGTAGCTGCTGATTCTGGCAGATCTTCATCGACCAAAGTCTCCATCACAGCCAAGTTTTTTCGTGATCGAAGCCAGCAGCAGCCTCAACAATCACGGAGACCTGTAACTTCATCTTCACCTTCGCAGCCCAAGCCAAGCAGCAACAGACTCAATCGCAACTTGCCCCAGTACCACAGCGAGCGTCATCACAATCATCCTCATCACGGATCCACTGCCAACCAAGACAAGATTCGAGATCATTCTCATACCAACAAGACTGCCAGCGATAGTAACAAAGAGAGGGGGAGCCATTCGTTCCTTAACCGAAGACGTTTTTCTTATCACGAAAACACAACCACCAGTGCCAACACCATTAGCAACAATAACCTCAACAACGGTGACAACGGTAAACTCCAGGAAAGTCGTCAGAGCTTGCAGAATATTGCATCATCGACAACGACCGTTGGTCGTTCTCAACATCATGAGGAAGTGAAAATGGTCACACAAGACACCAGTTCTCAGCAGGCAAAGACACCCGCTGATGATAAAGGAGAATCGGAGAACATTTATGAAAACGTCGCTCGAGAACCACCTCCACCAATACCTCCTTGTCCGGCCGTTAGTGAAGAGCCCCCACCACCACCACAGCCGCCATACACTTGCGATGAGCCCCGAGTGCGATTGGAACGTGATCGCGAAAGGCGCTCGATTCGCAAACTGACTAAGGATTCTGGTTACGAGACTAGCCAGTATGCGGAATCGGACTATGCTAATCTTGACTGGGATTCTGAACATGCAGGAAGTGAGGTTGCTTCTGCATCAGACAGATCACCTACTGCCAGATCTTCGACAAGAAGCCCATCTGCAGACTTGTGGGGTGGATCCGAAAGAGATGGAGGATCACCGCATGCTTCGTCTGTTGGAAGTAGTAGTGGAGGAGGCTATGGAGATCGATACCCATTACCTACCGACCCATGGAGGACTGGCCAGGCTTACTGGGGAAATCAGCCACAACACGTAGGGTAAGTAAAAAAACATTTCAATGATCTCATTGCTTGTCTCGTGTGAATGTTTTGTTGAGTGCTAAGAATTCAAACCTGTGTGATGAGAAGGTAAACTGCTTGAAGTCACGACTCGTGACTGCATCACGTGCGAAAGTCAGTTCAGTTATTGTTGACTGGTGTCTTGGGTTATGTTTTGGTCGCTGGTGATCTAGGCTGAACCACCAGGTCTATCACATTTAGATTGGTAAACTATGATAACATAATTAAGAAAATTTTAGTGCATAAATTTTGGCTAATTATTTGAGTATTAAATGTCTCACGTTTTTTTTGTTAATTTGATTAATTATCTGGTTCAGCAAAGTGCCTTGTGAGTAAATAGAGTGCTGGAGGCATTGAACGTGAACATGAGGTTTCAATGTGCTATATTTCATCACTAGCTAGAAAAGGAAAAGTAGAAAGAAAAAGAGATTATTATTATTTTGAGTGGTTTTTTTTTTATATCAAAGCATAATCTTTTTGCTTTTGCAAATAGAATGTAGGATTTGGGAATGATCATTAAGTGGAGAAAAAAATAGCATTGCTATAGACTTGATCGTATGTACTGTAACATGGATTATTTAAAAAGTGGAGAATTGAGGTCAGTTACAGAAATTTTTCTTTTTAAATGGTTTTATTCGCTATTGTGCAGAATTTTTTATTAATTTGTAGAATTTACGCTTATTTTTTATGCAATCTGTATTATGAAATTGTCTTTCCTGGAGTGAAATAAAACATCGAAAAAGTTCTATGATAATAAAACAAAACATCTACTGATGTTGCGAATCGGGACATCAATTTTGTTTGTAGGCCTTGGTTAAGAAGTTCATTTCTGGCGTGAGTGGCTCGGGTTCGGATCCCACTCGTGCAATTTGGATTCAGTTTGGGGTCTCACACTACGGGAGCAGATTTTCTGAAGGAGTTTTCTCGTTTTCTCCTGCATCATAAAATTCTTTTTTATCTTCCTCATCCTCATCATCATTTCTGAATTCAAGTCTAAGGGCCAAACGGCCAGTTGGTGCCCTCATTAAAATCTAATTTGCATAGCTCTTAGATCCTATCTTTCCCTGATAGTCTACAAAAAGTTTGTCAATTCTTTCAATTGATTCTATGAGTTGTCAAATTGTCCATACTCAGGAAGATTCTCCATTTTGAGAAATTTGTTATTATTCGCTTGTACTTGCTTACAATATCGGCTGTTGTCTTTAAAGTTTGTTTAATAGGCATATTCTTGTTGATCTTAGCAAAATAGACACTCGACTACTACAAAAGCAAGTATCTAGCCAAAGAAAGTGAGCAACATTCCAGTCATGCTCATGATTTTTATTTTTTGAAATGGAAGATTAATTAAAGGGAAAATAAAAAAGAAAAATTTAAGGGGAAAATATTTTAGAATGCATTGCCTTTATTCTTTTCAAACTAAACATTTTTTCTACTATACTGAACGTACTCTGTAAAATGCATGCTCTTGTAAATGCTGAAAAATTAGATAAAAAAATTGGAAAAGCTGTTTTATATATCTATTTTTCTGTTGAGGATTAGTGAAGGGAGATGACCCTTTCAAGTTGTTAGGAAAAAACCTGGTCTTTATTAAAAAAAAAGTTAGAATTTTTTTTTTCAATGTCTTATCATCTGAAATATATGCAAAGATATTGCCAATGGAAAATCACTTGTCGGGAGCCTTTTGGTTACCTATGGGAACTAATTTTAAAGACTATGTTTGGCCATGGGGCTAATCAAGGTTCAGAGTCTTGTCAAGGTTTGAAAGGCTAATCAAGATTTTTGTGTTGAGGTATGAAAAGGAAGCAAAAGTTGCAATTCGGTTGTTTGTTTTTTTTTGTTGATATATGTATAATTTCATTTTTTTCTTCAAAATAATGAATAGCTGGTTATTTTTTTTTTCTTTTATCGTCAGGAATTTAGAATCGTGTGCGTTACATGACTAAAAGTGGCAATACCTTCGGGCCCAGCTAATGTGTAGTCAACACATGCAAATGTTGATGGTTTCTGCTCTAAGAATAGGCGTCGCAAAACATTTGTTTCTCAATGTGTATTTTTGTATGTGTTTAGTGCGTTGATTTATTTAGCATTTGTCCAGATGGATTCAATGAGACTTTGCTATTTTTCGAAGAAGCGATGATGTGGGTTAAGTTCTACAGGGTTTGGTATTAGAAAAGTCTGCAGTTTTTTGTTATTGTTTTAAATTCGCAGTTTTAGATGGTTTTTTGTTTTATTTCGGAATTCCAATTAATTTGGCATCGTTGGACTACAAATCATTTTGAAATTTCCAGACAAAGTCACTTTTGTTTTTGTTCTACCACCTAACTACAAAACATAACAGGAACTTCGCTACGATTCATAATTTTAAAAATGCATTGTAGAGATGATTAATCCCCATCTAGTGTTTACTACAGTATTACAATATTTCATTAAAATTTTGTAAGATTCCCTGAATTTTGGATCTGTTATTTCCATAACACATGAGTATATGGAGATTTTCTGGTTTATGGGATTCTGGACGAAGGTTGTTTTGTTCAAGTGTATTTCACACTACAAGTATATATCGACACTTGGGCTGCAAGTTATTTTTATTATCATTAAAATTGCTATTCTTAGAGTATTTCATTGATTACGTAATAAAATCCATATTTGCTCATTCTTGGAGTTTAATAACTGCGAGAAAAACTATTTCTTAAAAAAACACTTTCTAATCACGTTGGAATGCGTCTGGGTCGATAATATATCAGGATGAACGATTATGGTGCATTTTTATTAATAAAAGAAAAGAAAAACCACGATAAGCAAACCAATGATTCATGACTGACTTGGAATGATTATTGTCATTGCGTAAGTCATAACCATGCGTAGCTTCCAGCAATTTTGTTTGATTGTTTGTTTGTTTTTCACTTTCAAGACTGTGCAACCTAACCATTCGTAGTTACAGAAAAGGCCTTTCGGAGATTGAAAGCAATGGTAACTTGATGATAAAGAGGTTCTCCAATTTCATGATTGGTTTTTGCGGACTTTGCCCAGATGGAACGTTGTTATTCCAACTCGGTCATTTTGCATTTGTTGATTTGTTTAAAATAACAGACTACTGATCTGATAGTGGTTTCTTTACATTTTCAATAGCCATTGGCTAGCAAGTTAACGCTTAATCACTAGATGCACGACCATGACCGGCTATTCCGATGAACGAAAGTGAAATTTCCAGCCATTAGCCTGCAGATATTTCTAGGCATCATTTATTTCTTGCTTGCGGCATCATTCGCTTGTACAAGTAACTTGGCATACTTGAAGTCAATTTAATCAGTTTTTTGATCCTTGGGTGTTTTCTTTTCTTGGTTACTGCTGGTAATGATGCTTGCAGAAGGGATGTTGTTGATGAGATTTTTTGCAAGTCTATACTTTGTCTCACTCGGCTCATTACAACTATTACACAGCACTCTAAATATCCCCTCATTGCTCGAGTTCAGCGGGAATTCGCTTATCACGAAATATGGATAACATTTGTTTTAACTGAAATTATGGTCCCAGTTCTCCCATTTGTATTTTATTTAATGATAGAAAAAGTAGGATATTTTTTTAAAGCCACTTGAAGTACATCATTTTAATGTTATGTGGTTAGAGTTGATGTACACACTGTACATATAGTTGTTGTATTGTCGTCGAGTAATATGTAGACAAATGTAGTGGGGATAATTATTCGATAGTGATTTGAAAACCAATAAATTTCCCTACAAAATTTGTCAATAATTAGAAAAGATATATGCATTGCACGGTTGTTTTTGCTGTAACTTAAGATTGACAAGTAACGGACGAGCTGTCATTCTATTTACAGTAAAATTGTACATCTCGCCACCCATCATTTCAAGTTCATGATTATGTACATCTCGCCACCCAACTTTATTTTTAGCTTGGAATTCAGAATTCAAAAGAGCAAAAAGAAAAATCATATATTATTATGGAGCTAGAGTGTGCAATCCTCATGTGGTACAACGTCTACCAAAGTAATACTAAAACATAGATATAATTAAGTTGGACAAAAAAGCTAGGTTTCATCCCCTATTTATTGTATGTGGTAGTAGTTCGAGTGACCTCCACTGGTTAGAAGAGGACATTCCAACAGGGATGTTCGGCCCACACTACTAGCAACAGGTTGAAATCCCCGCCCCCGCAGCACGCTGAAACATCATGTGAGGCTATCACTAGTGGCTTGTAGTAAGAAGAGGGCACACGTTATATTACGTATGCTAATGGGCATCCATGCCAAGAGCTCTTTTGCCCCTGACATAGACCTTAGCACATGCTGACTTGACCTCCAACTTCATCCTCGTTCTCTCTCCTCTTCATCATTCTGCCTACTACTACTACCCGGTCCACTTGTGATGATGGTGATTGTGTAGTCTCACGCTTTTCAGCCAACGTCCACAATAAATTTTCACATTTTTTTTTATTACTGTAGTACCCTTTTAAATTTTTTTGTTCTGATTTGTATAGTCATCATCGCGATCTCTTGTAATGAGGTGTGTTCAATTAATTTGATGAACACCATTAAGACGGTGATTTCGATCAATGTAGTTTTTTGTTGAATATTTGGAAGAATAATAGAGAAAAAAAATAAGTAATTGGCGATGGTTGTGATTCATTCACACATATTCAGTGAATAGTAGGTTTGGGCCAATATATTAGTTTGGTTCACGTGATAGTTCGGTTGATTGCATCGGACTGCCAAGTGTCAGTTCCAGTTGATCTCGAGGCACATGAAACAACATTATCAATCGAAACGAGCAAAAAAAATTTAAAAAATCAACATTAAACAGAGATAACGGATTAGGTAATTAGATAAAGGTGTCTGAATTGACCCTGTACCTTTCAAATTACGACATCTCGGGTGACAGGTCTTTGGCTAATTCACGCCAAATGGCGTTAAGCTTGTACATAATGAGGTGAGGTTGAATGTCTCCTCGACCGATTAACCACTTGGGGCGTGGGTAAAGATTTTGTTTTTATTATTATTATTTTTTTACTTTACCTGTATGTACTTTGGAGAGTTTTTCCTTAATGTTTTAATGGCTTGACCTTGGATATAGGAAAAGATATAAAGCCATGAGGGGATACTTTTGGTCAAAGAACAGTGGGAAGAGTAGACACCCCAATTGCCCCCTACCCAGGTAACGATGACATCTGCTTACTACTGTATATGGTCATCCATTGCTCAGTCGTTTTTCAGCTGTGGGACATGAGTTGAATGCCACAACTATATGTTTTTTCTTCCAAGTTCTTTGTTTCGTGCTCAAATCCGGCTTGTAAGGTTTTCCAAAGTCGCAGCTGATCCATTAAGTTGATAAGTTGAAACATGGAAATTGGTGAACAATTTATGCTGTGAATATATTGCAGATTTTTATTATCAGAGAATTAATTTTGAAAAAAAAAAATAGATTTCTGACAGAGAGTGAGTTTCAATATTTAATATCCCATACAAAACAGGATTTTACAAAAATTAGGAACTAGATAATGATTAATGACCAACGACTTCTGAATTTATTTTTCATGATCTGTTTCAATCTGACTTCTGAACATTAGAACAGTCGCTTACCGGCTTAGGTACAATGCTTATAAGTTTTATCTAGGTTCTCTCTTTATGGTAGGGTTGTGTTCCCGTACAAATATCGCAGGAATCGAAAATGATATGCGATGGAATCCGGTTATTGTAATCTCTTTTTTGATAATAGCCAGCTGATAACATTAAACGATGAAAATAAAACATTGAACAGTGTGTTGGAACCGACTGATAATAACAATAGCCGATTGATTACATTATCCGTGATTATAATAACCATATTCCACTGTATCGAAATGCCCTTGAACTAGTAGCACAACTTCAGCTTTCAGTCAATTGTGCACCACTGACCATAATCGCATACGGGCGAATTTTCTTGCCTGTAAAGAACATCCGAGAGGAGTGTTTTTTTTACTGTGTCCTATATATGAAACTCACGTGAAATCGAAGATTCTCTGTAATGTTACTTAATAAATATTAAGTTTGTTAGAAAACAAAGTGTAGTAGGAGGAGAATAATATTAGACTGAGATCATGTAGGCCTAGTGTCTGTCTTAGCCACGGTGTATATGGTATATTTATATCACGGTTATACACCGTGGTCTTTTAGCGTAGCCCAGTTTTGCATCAGAGTGATGTCGTTTGTTGCACATTTCAGTGTTTTAGTTCGTTCTATATTCAATTCAGACTTAGGTAACAATTTCAAAGGAATTTTTCGTAGGAGAGTATAGTGGGACTTCAACCGTTTATCCCCTTAAGCACTTTTTTTTTCTTCTTCTTTACTTTTCTTCTTTACTCTTTGACCACTTAAGCTTCATCGGCTGGCTTGTGTGAACTTGGGTGACCCCTCTTTACATTCCTGGTTGTTGTGCACATGACAGATTTACAAAGGGATACGGATGGAATTCATCTGGCCATTGCTTTGGAGGCGACCAGATGACAATGTTCAGCAGATTAGTTTTCACTGCTCTATCTCCCCCTCTTCAGTTTTCTTATACTTTTTTTTTTAAACTTTTATTTTATTATCCTTCCATCCTGGCTCACGAACCATTTAGGAGAACAAAAAATTCTCTTTTGTTGTCATTGTTGTGCATCCTAAACTGATAATAACGTTAATAATGTCGCAGCTTGAAAAATTGATTATCTTCACTTTCTTTCTCTTTGACATAGTTTTTCAAGCATTTTCAATGTAAAATGTTCAGACCTGGGAGTTGTTTATAGATTTCATTGGTTTCTGTAACGATAGCTTCGTTTCTGAATAATATGACGATATTTCTAGTGTAGGTGAGTAGGTGACATTAATCGAGGAATAGTACGGTACATGAATGTATAGTACATTGATTATGCTATAGTTGAGGTATAGGGTTGCGGAATGTTTGAAACCTGTCAAAGATCAGTTTCACTTTTTCGTGAATCTGGTTGATCATCGTAGTGTGTGTATGGGGAGCACGTAGTTTGGAGGGTTTGGATTGAGGCCTTGGGTTAAAAGAAGGGAGATAACCCGACTTAATATTCGAAGAATGATGTGTGTTGGAGGGGTGCGAATGATGTCAATGACTTCACTTTGTATTCACATCTATATATTTTTTTTCTCCGAGTTCTGAGATTTATCTTCATTTTTCAAGGAAATCTGGGTTGAATAGTCACGTCTGTATAGTTTTTTTTTTATACTTATCCATTTGGTTATTGCATAGCCTGAAGTTGTGGTGGTAATTCGATTATATACATATATAGTTTTTTTTTAATATAATTTTTATTAGAGAATGAGGGGATTTCAACTGGCAAGTTGATGACAATGACAAAAAAAAATTGTGAAGGTTCTTTGGTAGGGATTTTTTTTTTGTAATAATTAAAATGGTCATGAGAAGAGGAAAAAATGAGCTATGAAAAAAAGTGTTAGGGAGGAACAATTTAACAGCATTAGGACATTCTGAATATTATCACCCCTCCCCCCTCCTCTTTCCTTAAGTCCTTGCAATTGAAAATTCACAGTGATAGCTGCATCTAATTTTCAAAAATGCCGTTGCATAGAGAAAAGGGTTAATACATTAGATGATGATTTTAATTTTACTGTAGTTTTTTGTCTAACCTGTTTTTTATTATGTTAAGTGATACGAAAGTTACTTTAAATAGACAGCAATACAACAACCTCAAGATCATAAATTAATTATCCGAAATAATGTACCGTATTCCAACAACTTAAAAGCTAGTTAAAGTTAAGAGAGATGGATGTACAAGTGGATTAACAAGTACATGTACAAGTTGTTTGTTTATTTATTTCATTCAAAAAACAATACCCATCAGTAATCCGAAAAAAATCACTTGTCCGAAATGGGTCGGATTTTAATAATACCGAAGTTGTTTTTTGATTAATTGGTCAATAGTGTATTGCTCAATAATATGCTACGTTCCTGGAAAGTTGTTAATTCTTCAAAAGTACAGTGTTTGTTATATCGTCCCTTACTTTGTATGTAGAGTATTACAATTCACGTCTTGTCACATGATGTTCGCAGCGGGAACGGTTTTTCTCTAATTGAATTTACGATGAAGAATGTTTCATTTTTATGGTTAGTTAAATTTCCATCGTATTGACCAAAAAATACAGCATAAATTCATGTTTTTATATATTCTTCCCATTCAAATTCAATGAGTGTATTGTATATGTTTAACTTTGTTGACATTGCGCCATATGGTTGAGTGGGTACGCCAGTAAAATCGTTAATTATCCTAAATATCCGACATTATCAATTCTCAACACATCCGGGTTATCAAAGTTTTATACCGTATTAAAGAATGTAAACTAGTACAGTTGATGATGAAAAACAACATTAAATAGATTTTCATCGATTTATGACACTGACACACACAAAGAAATTGCCACTCTTATTCGCTTAATGAGACAATTGCACACAATGATTTACAATCTTTTGGCTTATTATTGCCTCATCTTTAGGGACAGTGCCACAATCACTATAAAGTGTTCTATTTTTGGCATTCTTCAATTGAGGTTTAATGAATTTATGAAACGCGTTCATTCAATAAAACGTCAACAATAACAACGACCATAAACTAATACATTCTCTCAATTCCTTTGAAGATTTATTCATTGTTGACAATTACCCAAGACACAGTGTTAATACAGTGCATGCAAATGTAACATTCGAAACAACAAAAGTATTTGTTGCAAATATTCATGATAGAGGCAAGTTCAGAAGAACATACCACCACATAGAACCGCATAATAGCGAAATTTAGTCGCATACAGCGATCATTTGAGATGATTTATCTCGTCACACAATCTTGAATTGCATATACAGTGGAACTTCTATATTGGTTAAATGCAATATTCGTCACAATTTTTTTTCGGCAAAGTAGTGCTCCCGATATTCGTCTAAAAATTCAATATTCGTCACCTAAGTCAGTCATTAAAAGTCAGTTTTAAACAGCACTACCATAAAATATTAAAAAATAAACAACCAAATATGATGTGGGTTGCTAACTGTAGAATTAGTTTTGCGATTTATTCTATATTCGTCAGATTCAGTATTCATCAGTTTTGTTTGGAACGGATTAATGACGAATATAGAAGTTCCACTGCACTCGCATAAATCGAGGATTTAAAATTTTTTCATAGGAATGTGATGCTTCTGGTCGAGTGTTCCGATCAACACATAATCACTTCTTTCATTTTCAACAAGATCTTTGAACTTAGCAACACCGTTTTTTTTTATACTATTATTTATTTTGATCGTGGTGCTATGAAAATGAAACAGTGTGAGGCTCTTAGAGAAGAAATAAATTTTTATAACCTGTCGATGCGGAATGTTTAATAACAGTGGACATGACGAGATAAGTTTTTTAGTACTGTAATTATTCACAGACGGTTGTGGCAGTGAAAGTCCTGTTTTGGTTCAACCAACGTTCACGGTCATATTAAAGGCAAAAATTTGGTGGTTTTAAAAAGGAAATACAAACCTGCTTTTGAAGGGCACTAGGAGATTTTCACCAAATACCACCGACGGCTAATGATATTTTGTAAACGCAAAGTAATTTTTTTTTTTTAAATTTAAAATTTCCCTGAAGGCAAAACGAAAAGATGAAAGGGATGAAAAAGTTGAAAAAAATTTCAAATTTTAAATTTCAAATTTCAAAAGATGAATTGTACACAATACAGGTAATCCTAGAGTTATGCTAAGCAAAAAAAAAAGGTTAAGGCTTCCAAGTCGATTCGAATTAGGTGAGATGATGAGAATTACCGAGGGGGTTCTGGTGTAAAAGGGTGTCAAGTAACATTTTTACAATTTCGAGAAAAGCGTGTTTAAAGATATGAACTTGCCTTAGCCTTGGCTGTCTATGGGTTATTTGCCTACTTCACACTTCTTGCACTGATAACTTTGCACATATTGCTTATAACGTAGTTTGTATGGTACATCATTTTTTTTCGCAAAGTATAAGAAAACTTTGTAGGGTTTGTTGTATCGTACGGGTTATTGAACATTAAGTATACAGTATACATAAAGCAAGCAAGAGGACAGGAAATGCCATTGTAAAAGGGAGTGTCCCAAGAAGAAGAGAGCCTGAGAAGAAAGAAAGATGGCTGTAACTTTTTTTAGCTGATGGTTTGCCAAGTAACCTTGGTCGCGTGCATTGGCTGGCTCATCTCCAGAGGTAATTGACTCATTTGCCTCAACATTTACAAACACGGGCAAATGGAGTCAGACGAATGTTTATTCGAGAAAAAGAGATCAAACAAGATGGTCCAAGAGCCGCAGTTGAATTGTTGGCATACCAACAACAATCTCATATACTTACTGGTTCCTTCCGTAAACAAAGACACCCAGGCCACATCACTCTCACCGACTGTCTAAAGAGTTGAGTTGTTTTGTTATTTTTTTTTGGTCATTTATTATAATTGTTTGTTTTTCTTCATTGTGTGTTATAACTGTTTGTGAAAATTTCAGCTTTACTTTCGGAAAAAAAATCAGTTTCGATTTTTTCTCAAGTTCAAGTTTTCGATACTAGGTGATGAAGGGGTTGTGGGGGTCTTTTGAGTGGTACATGTATTTTAAAACGGGTGATGAAAAGCAAATGGGTGAGTCAGTTAGCAGACTGAAATAGAAGATTAGACGTCAACTTAAAAAACTGTTTTCAAATTAGATTAAATGAAGGTCAATTTATGGAATTGTGATTTTTGGAAAATTAATTCGGTATGGAACTTGACAGAATTCTAGGAACTAAGAATTAATGTTTTAAGATTTTTTGTTTATTTGATTAGGGAAATTGGTTACAAAAAACTGTCGATGAGATAAAAGTCAACCACTTAACGAATGTTTAACGATAACTTCTTTAATCAACGTGTTCAGTAATTCATGCGTCACTAATTCTTAATCACCATCTTTATCTATAACAAGTACTGTAAATGTAATCATGGAATAATGTTACTCAACATCGAATACAGATCTTTAAGATTTCAATCGTGATGATTTGTATTGTTAGTATTACTATTCCATTGAAAAAATAGTAATAACAGTAATAGTAATAACAGATCTTTGTCTATCTGGCATACAGTTGTGACTTGACAGATTATTGTGGTAATGATTGACTGTTCATTATGCTCTAGTTAAATTGAAATGCACGGTTGATTTAAGAGTGGGTTATCATCTATTCATTCTTAAAGTTGTAGTTTACAGACAAAGATATAGATATAGATATTGGATGGATTATGTGTAAAAACCTTCTTGTGAAAAACATAGTAGCAAGAAGTGATAGTGGGAGGAAGTTGAAGTACCCATGCATGGTGAAGAATGTTCTTGTAGAGTCCACAGTGTATAACCGAGTTGTATAGTTGCAACTGTTCTCAATCATCGAGTTCACCACGCGTTACAGTCAGTGACAAAAGTAGAAAGGTCGGAATGTCGCCAAGTTCGATTGTACTACAGTGGTTGCAGTGAACTGGAAAGTGAATGGATGGCTGATTGGTTTGTTGATGAAATCAGGTTTTCTACGGTGCCACCAAATTGTTTGATCAAGTTTGAAACTTACTCGTGCATTCAACCAAATTTTTTTTCTTCCTCAGAAGAATCTTTTCCCAGAATGACATAAAGCGAAAGGCATAACTTTGTCTTTATCGAACCACATTTTACATGGTTCTTTTCCGTAAACATAAATGTATTTTCTTCCGACATAAGTCTTGCATGAGACTTTCCAGAAGGATTCAAAACACGAAGTTCTCATAGCAAAAAGTGAAATGATTTTTTTTTGGACGAGTTATGACTTGCAGACGATTCAGTCCTTAGGTAGTTTTTTGAAATGTTCAATTTTTTTATTACCATTTACCCTTTTGGGAGTAGTAAGACTGTAGGTGCAATCATTGTCCATCTTGATGTCGTTGAAGAAAGTCCTTATAATAACCTATTCATGACTTCTCATTTCCGACTGGACATCCGGCTGCCCTAGATTCTTGACTTGAAAAAGGGATCCTTAAAAGTTGTTCTCAAATAACCCTCAGGTCCAGCCAACACACACTCCTTCTGTCAACTACTCCGCCCATTCACTTCCTTCTTTGGTGTGACGTGTGAGATTCTTTTTCCGTTATTGTCCCCCTTCATTGCTACGGTAACTTACCTTTTATTTAAGGGGGTAAAGATTTATTGCTTTTTACTAAACCGTTTTGGGCTATTTAGCTCAAAATGGTTTATAGATATCCATCCACAAAAAGCTCTTTTTTTATGCTGACTCTTTATTTGAGTACTTGTCTAATTATTGGTAACATGCTTTGTTTTGCTCAGTTTAAACATGACATATTATTCTAATACTGATATAATATGTCATGGTATTAAAGCATTGGTTATTCATTCATACGCTAGGCCCACTAACTGTACATTGAAAACATATGCAGTCGTGATGTATCTGATTGCCTAATACAGGTAATTTTTTATTTATGCAAGGATTGTGATTTGCTAAAGCTTCGCATAAATCTAAAATTCGAATATATCGGAATTTTCGAACAAAATCTCAGTTCCAGTTTGGGAGTCAGCGTTTGCGCCATACGTTGAAACAAACATATTGGAAGAAAATCAGCAGTTACAGGCGCCTTCAATCATTTTTCCCACCGCACAGAATTGCAAAATAGTGAATTTTAGCTGCAACGAGCATCTTGAATGTTTTCTTGCATCGCATAATAGCGAAACACATAGAAATCGAGAAGCCTATAGTTTATGGAGACTATATTATAAGAGTCTCTTAAGTTATAGCTTATATATAGGAGTGTCTTATTTATTGCAAACTGAAAAAAAAAACAGTTGTTTTAAAAGATTTTATGAAATGTTTTTATATTTTTAATATTTTCGTGTGTAAATGTTAGACAGTGTGAAGTATAGTAATTTCACTGTCAATGATATCTACACGTTGCAGTGTCACAGGGCAATTCCATCGTTTGCTTCATAATAGGCGTTTCGCACCTTTGGTAACCTTCTGTTTTTCCAAAGCCCATCATTGTGATCTGCTTGAGCACAATGGAAACCTAAACCATGTCATTACAATGGTCGCAACCAAAGGGTGAAAAAGAAATTTTCAGTCGGAACAAACGAGCGGAAACAAGATGAAAAAATATTAATGCACATACAGTACATATAACTGAAACCTTTTTTTAATGTGCGCGAGAAAAATCCTCAACTGGGAGGTAAAGTTTCTTATGAGAACAATAGCCTAACGAGGCACGATTTATGATCTCTTCTATGAACCAAGCATTTTACGCAGTTTTCAACACTGCTGGAAAAACGAGTGAATTGAATTGTTGGCAGTATTCTCAAGCTTTTTTTGTGTGTCGTTTTATGTGGTTTGTGTTGTTGTAGTGACAAGGACAAACCAACGGGAGTGTGTCCAAGAAGAAGTCTTGTTGTCTTTTGATTGTGGTAGAGAAAGGTCACTCACCCTGAGTAGACTTGATTTTTTTAACTTCCTTTTTTACTATTGCTTGTCATAGTCCATCAATGACATGGTAGGGCAGCTCTCTGAGAACAAGTTATATTCACGTTTGAGATTACATATATGTTGTTAAAGATTGTCTTTATTTGGAGTTAGTGATGTTATCAATTCATCCTACTGCACTGATAACTTTTGGATAACTATCCAAACGTCTTTTTTACAACCTTTTATTTAACTTGGCGTCTTAAACAGTCTCAAAGTGGTTCAACTATTTCAAATCGTTAATGTCATTTTTTACCACGTTCCGTGTGTCGTAGAGACTTAAAATTAGAACCAATGTCTTGTAAATTACGAACTATTGGCACGTGAAAAGTTGTTTTTTTCAAGTAGAGTGTTGCTGATGCTGTGAACTACATCTTCGTTTTTCATTGTTGTAAATGAACATGCATATAATACGCATCAGGCATATAATGTTTTACTACATCTGGTTCAGACGAGCACATACTCATTGTTGAGAGTGCAAAACGGATCCATCCTAAGAAACACTTTACTACTAAAGGTTGTTCTAAAATCGAATTTTTTACAGTACTTGTTTAAGTGTGTGTTTTTAAATTCAAAGAGGAAGGTGTAGAAGCATTCGATTCCCTTGTGCACTATTTCACAAAATCGCATAGTAATGAAATTTCTTCCCCTGTAGCTAGTTTCTGATAGAATTTCTCTCGTCGCATAACGGCGAAATCGCATGTGAAGAACTCGCATAACACGAGTTTTCCCTGTATTTTTTGTTTGTACAATGAACTAGTAGTTAATTATAATGCAATTCCAAACAGAGAAATGTAGCAAAGTACCGTATGCATAAGTAATCTTCGTGGAATGTCGTCAGCTGATGATGAATCACGCATGGTCCACTAAATACCACTTTTTTTTGTTCTCACGGTTCATGGTTTATTTTTGTTTTCATTAGTTAGTCGCTTTAGCGAAGCGAAAGCGTGTTTTCGTCGGAAATGCCATCGTCGAGACTAAATTCAAAAAATGCACCAGGAGACACGTACGTAGTTCTAGTGAAATCGAGGTGAATGTGATCATCATTTCTGGTGACTCACTTTGAAATAAAATGTGATGTCATTTTTAGTGTGAGTTTTCAAAATAGAATAACAGAGCACAATAACGAAGGAATCTTTGGGCTACTGTATTTTTTTATATACATATATTCATTGTAACGAGCTTTATTCGTCCTAATGAATTCGATACAAGGATGCATTTATAATGCAACTGGAGAGTGGTGTGGGTGCAATTTCATTCCGTTGGTGGAATTGAAGTTCGGTAAACAACCGAAGAGTTTTATTGGCAGCTGGTGACTAGATTAAACAAAAATTCCAAGAGTTGAAAATACGTTTCCAAGAAATTTTTTATTCATTTTTTAAAAAAATCTCTTATGTATATACAATCCGATTCATGCGAGTTTCTTTTATGGGATTTTGTCAGTATGCGATGAGGTTAATTATCATATGATTTTGTGTGGTGATACACGAGTGACTGAACGCTGGGGTTTTGCCACTTCATGGGAATTTCGATTTTGTGCGATTTTCGCGTAATGTATTAGCAGCAATCGATGTATATTATTTTGTGTGGTGGCGTATAACTACAAGTGACTGATTGGAATTTCGATATATGCGAATTTTCGATTTTGTAAGATTTTTGCAGAACGTATTCGCTTAAATCGAGTACCTATTGTTCATATCTATTGAGGTTGGTCTACTAGTGACATCATCACTATGAAAAGGCCATCATCTGCTGTAAACTAAACGTTACCCTGGAGGCAGCTAAGGGTTAGTCACCAAGTTATTCTTGGAGGGTTTGACAACTAAACTCTCTCTTTTTCAGGTGTTCCACATTTTTTGTATACTTTTGTATCCTGCAGGAACCATTTTTCCCTCCCCTCTTTTTTTATATGGTTTTTCCACACACCCCTTCGCCAGTTTACACAAAACAGCGGTCGTTTCGGGAAAATGGTGCACGCGTGTAATCCTGAACACCATGTGTCACGTGATCATCTACCAATGAGATGAGGAGTTGCGGCAACGATGCTCATAGTTTTCTTTATTTTTTTGTATGAAAGTTTTCGTTCATTACACGAGTTGACGAGAGGTTACTTGGTGATGATATATGTGTGTGTGCCAAACAGTGTTAATTAACAGGTTTTTATGATTCGGATTAAAACGCGGGTCCATATATTAAGAGTGCGAATCTCTGCTTCCTGATTACGTAGGTAGGCCAAGATATTCGTTTTATATTTTTAATGTAGTGTGCTATATAATTTTTTGTGTCATACAGATGTTTGTAATTTGAATGAACAAGTAGTAGTACTCCGATTTACGTTCGAATTACATTCAAAAAATGTTTTTTTTGCATAAATCGGAATTTTCATAAAATGAAACAACTATGCTCACAGCGCTTTCGTCTTTAAATTCTTTTTTCAGTTAGATGACATTTTAGTTTCATGAAATTTTAATATCGACTTACCACACCGAAAGTGGTGTCATTTGTTGTGCAACACGTTTTATTTTAGGAACACTTTTCAATAATTACGCTAAGTTTTCAAATATACTGTTGCCACCGAGAATAATGTGACATTGAAACATAAAATAGTAGCTTTAAATCCTCATTCAATCATTTGACTGAAAAACCTGCTTCCATCAAAAGAAATTTCAATATCAATTGGTTATTAACTGAAGGAACGGTCCTTTCTGCCCTTATGTAACGTGGAAAGTGCCTATGCGATTTGTTTGACATGCAAAATGGTGTCTTCTTTCACTTTGTATTTTGAGTTTTGTTCTTTTGTGTTGTTATTCTTTTGTGTTTGAAAACTAAATAGACTAGTTTCTTTTCAAAACAATGTAAATTTTTTTCTTCTTTTTTGATTTGCCGGTATCATTTTTCCGTTTCTGTTTGCGGATCTGCCTCGCAGATCACTTGTCTGGAACATTGGGTTCAGTGTTGCGTTTCAATTTTTAATGGACACTTTGCAGGCCTTCTGGTTTTTTCGCTTAGGAAGTGGGCTAAGGTTAAACTAAAGGTCAGGTTGAACACGTGGAAAATGATGAGAATGTAGCTTCTTGAGCTAGCCTTATAGATCATTCCACCTTTCTGCTATCTATCTTTGTACCCCTTCCTACATCTTCTTATCTTTATCCCTCCTTCTGTGTCATCGTAATTCTCCCCCCTCTTTGAGACAACAACTTCGTCATCAAGACTAGAACAGCACATTCCATAAATGTTACTCACATTGAACCTGGGGACTCAAAAATTTGTATAGTAGTATAGTTAATATTGCTAACAAGTCAGATCATTTTGGCTTTCGAAGAGAAGTTGGTTGTCTTTTGAGGATGACACTGGAGATCTGTGGAAACTCTCAAATGTTTTGACAAAGACAATCCTTTGAGTCGACATCTGTGGGAAGGTCTCAAGTCACGCTGGAGTTGGGCCATCCAAACAAATAAACGCTTTCAAGTAAATAGAGCTTCTGTTCACCTCTGGTTTTTTTTAAAAAAAAATAATGAAGAGAAAATTTTCTTTACACGGTCTCGTCTTTCCATTTCCTCGATTTCACAACCCGCGGTTGATGAACTTGAAAAATTTATGAGATTCTATTCGCACATTTAGACAAGAAAGCTTTCAAGAAATCATCAGTGTCAGATCACCGTTTGATTTAAATTCAACTTAAAGAATCGCGCACACACACAAAAAAAATGGGTCGACACGAGCTGAATTATGTTGGAACTTCTCATGAATATCGTATAGAGATCATGCAACAGAGCTCTTTGATAGTTCATCAGTATTTGTGAGGCCATGTGTTGACAGCAA
Source organism: Cryptops parisi (assembly GCA_034695005.1). NCBI lineage: Eukaryota > Metazoa > Arthropoda > Chilopoda > Scolopendromorpha > Cryptopidae > Cryptops > Cryptops parisi. The sequence continues at coordinate 46,821 of JAQIWH010000087.1, read as the reverse complement.
TTGCGAAGGGTTTTTTATTACCAAAACTTTTTGTTGTTTATGCACATTGCGGTTTAAACAGAATAACGTGGGATTTATTTGTTTCCTGTTAACTTTTGCCAACTTTTTTGCGTTACCGGTACCTCAGAATTATTATGTCTTTGGTAACGGTTCTGGTACTTGCAAACTGATAAACTGAAAGCTGTTTTGTATAGAATGATTGATGATGCAATCCATTTGGCAAAGAAGCAAACAGCCTTGCAAGGCATTTGAGTTGATCCTAGGGATGATGATTGGAATTTCCCACTGTTGATAAACACGGTTTCACTCTGGCAGTTAAAATAATTTGGCAGCTTTCCTAATCTCTTGAGGTGTTTCGTAATCGAATGTCTTGACGTAGATAATCTTCGCAACCGTTGCTCTCGAACAAAAACCTTGATGAACCTTGTCTTTAAAGGTTATCTGTTTGCGCATTGCAATTGTACGCCATAGAATCTTCGATAGAACTTTAGCAACTTCTTAAGTCGGAAAGGAAATGCTTGGTAATAAATTGGTTCGGTAATCTAATCCTTGCTATCTCGGCTGCTCGTAATTCAGTCAAAAGAGTATTTTTGCAGTCTTTGCAGTTTTCTTTTCACTCCTAGAGTCGTGAAAGAAGTCCACTTTTCAGCTGCGTTCTAGATTCCAAAGCAAATCCGTAACCATTTTTTTTCTTCTGAACTCCAGACGAAAGTCCAAGGTCGTCTCAGTTGCCCTGTGATGTCATAAGGTTCCTTAAAGACATACTGTAATATCATGAAGGGCCCGATTCAAAGTTTTGAACACCATCAGTTCAGCAAAAGATTAAAACGAAGATACTGTTTATAAATGCGAGAAACTGGTAGTAAAAGCATAGTAGTCGTTGATTGCTGAATTATGGTTGATAGTGCCGTGAACATTTGGGATGAACATCAGGCAAATGAAGTTGCCGTGTTATTTACATTTTTAGGAATTTAATATGTCATCTTTGAACTGTACGCACGTGCTGTGAAAAATGTATGTTCATAAAGCAGGTTTATACTTCCAATGCTCGCGGTTTACGCATCGACTACGTTTTGCGAAAACTTCGCATTACTCGAAAATCGCATACAACGTAATTAATATAAAAAGGTAAATTTAGAGTTCACGACATACGTGGCTTACTCATTATAGTAGAAGAAAGGCAGATACAGAAGGCATCCATTCATTCCTTATTATTATGCACTATTATGCATCACCATTATGCATAATTTTGCATGATAAGTGAAAATTTCCCACCTATAACTATCATCTGGTAGAGAATTTCTTTCGTTGAGATTAGGCCAAATCGCACATGCAAGACTTGCATAAATCGAGTATACTCCCTGCATATGGGAACATTTGGAAACGTTCCATAACGGTTTGCTATCAGTCGAGACATGCTGTGAGTGGTTGACTTGTTTAGTCTGTTGCAATTCAGTGGCAATCAGCAGTCTACCATGTCTAAACATGCCAACACGGATGTTAGGGGACTTCCAAAACAGGGAGTGATAAAATAGACTGTGGTGAATACAATGCTCCTTTTTCCCCCACTCACTGACCCCAAGCACTGCCCTCAGTCTGACCTTGGCATAATTTCCATTCCATCGTTTTGGTCCTTTGATTTCTTTTCGATTTGAAGATTCAAGATTTTTTTTTTTAAGGTGGCACATAATTGACAGAGGAGGTACCCTCTGATTATGCCAGAAACCACATTCCAACGGTACTATTCTAGTTTGTGTATCATAAAGAAAATTTTTGAATTTTTGTGAACGAATAATTAGGGAAATGGAAACTGGTTTCCCTGGGATGTCTTTCTATTCCAAGTCTTTTCTCCCGAATTCATTCACCTCTTCTGGTTGATATTGCCTGCTTATCCAACAGACTTGTTGACATTTACGACACTGAGTTTTTTGTATTGCAAAAAGTTATGTCATTTGGCACTGAGACTTTCCAATTGTTATACTGTACTTTTCAAATTTTTAATGAAACAGGAATTTATACAATGTTTCTGCAATGTCACGGTGTTGACAGCAATATTTTTTTTTCATATTGCACCAAAATCAAAATTGCAGAATCCACGTTATTAAATTTACTTCATAATAATTTGACTTTTTTGTATCGATTTGTTTACAATAGTTTTTTTGTTGTAGCATAAGAAATCCTCGATCTATGCGGGTTTCTTATATGAGATTTCGCTGATATGCGAAAAGAGAAATTTCATTAACACAGTCGTTTCAATGTTGATTTGTTTAAAAAAAAAAAAGAGAATTTGGGTTATGTAGCATATCATATTTCATACCAAATAAGAAATGCAATTTCGTCAATATGCAAAAGAGAATTTTCATTAACTTTTCGAACACAATCATTCCAATATTGGGAATTTGAGTTATGTATCAATATTTGATATTTCGGAGCAAACGAAAAAAAAAAAGTGAAAAATGTTACATAAAAAATGAGGGAATTTGTGAAATACTTTGAGTTGTTCATGGTCGAAAAGACGGTTGGAAATTTCAATCATTTGTGGCATTTTTGCGTGGATATTAGTTGGCAAATGATGACGTAAAGATGGGGAAAAGGTTGGCAGCTAATAACTGTCATCATATGGTGCGTGGAACGTATAAGAACTTTGCGCATTCAGTCAACCCTTTTCCTCCTTTTTTGACGCCTTTTGCTGGTGAAATACCTGCTTGATGAAGGGTTCTTACTCGATGATTAATAACGTGCTCGTGCTCGAGATGGTGTGTGGAATGTCTGACATGCAACATCCCCACACCATTATATTGCCTTCTATCGTTATTATTGTTTGATGCTGCATTTTCCCCCTTGAGCATTAACTGCTCATGAAAATATTTTTTGATTTCATTTATTTTTTTTTCCTATTTTGATTTGATTTCTTTCTTTTTTTTTCATTATTATTGTTATTAAAAAAGGTCATGGAGACAAAGGAAGAGAAAAAAATGTTGATGTGCTGTTTGAACTTTTAATGATGATTAAACGAGGTGCTATATAGAAGTTATGGTAGTGTGGTTAGTATTGTGATTCAAGTATTTTATTATTATTATATTTTTATTTTTTTTGAAGAACGGAAGTCATATGTTATGGAACATTTAGAGCAAGGTTACATAGTAGTAGTTGCTTGATGGACAGTTTGTTAACGCTCGTTTAGCATTCGAGTAGGGTAAAAATAAAAATCCGGAACTGGACCATACACAGTACATCCGCCTTGTAAATCTTCCACCCATTCACTCATGGTGTTGCTTCAAGGTCTTCTCCCCTTTTGCAACAAATGTCGAACGATGGGTTCTTTTGAAATAGTCCAGTTTCCGGCTTGGAGGAACCAAGGTATGAACTAGGGTTTCATATCCAGTGAAAGAAAAAGTGCTCATGTCTGGAATTCCTGGATGAGGGAAAGTATTTTCTTGTAAGTCTCTCCCCGCTAGCTATTCTGGATACAGTAATATGCTGAGAGGTATATTGTTAAGCAATAAGTCAGCATTGACTTTGACACTTCTTGGATCTTGTATTCTACAAGAAACAGAAACTGTCCACACGTTTTTCGTAGTTTTTTTCTTATGGAGTTATGGTGTTACAAAAATGTGAACTTGATAATCTCGATTTATGTTAGCTCTGTATAAGCGATTTTCCATTATGACACGAGAAAAATTCTAGATGATAGTTATATGACAGAAAATTTCGCTTTTATGCGATTCTGTACTGTGGTGCACTAAATTCTTTTGCAATTCCTGATTTGCAAAAGAAGTTTTCGCAGACGGTAAACTTCGCGTAAATCTAGGATTACAATTGCTATGTTGTCGTGTTGATGTTCGTATAGTTCAAGTATTCAAGATGTTTGTAATTGGTTTCATAATGATTTCGTGCTTTTCCGTGAGTAGGTTTAGAAAAATAAATTATACAATATCAAAAGAACAAACAAAAAAAGTTATAAGTCGAACCAGGCTTATTTATAGCCAAACTGGTCGAACATCTGTGAATAGTTTGAAATTCGAATTTAGAAAGAAAAATCGTGAATCAAAGAGCATATTCAAAACTTACACTCAGTTGAGGTCAAAAGAGTTTTTTTTTCTCGAATACCGTTGCACTGTTTTGAATTTGTAGTAAATTGAATGTTTTTCTTAGGTATGCTTAAAACATTGACATTCCATGAATTAAACAATTGATCATTGGCATCAGAATGGGTATGTTTAGTACAGGGTGTGTGGCACTGTAAAAGGAAGAATGTGAACATTTATGGACAACAATGCAATCATTGCACCAGATTGTGGCGTTGTTTTTGCATCTTAACATTTTAACAAAAATGTAGGTTAAACCATAAACGTGCCAGTGAAAGCATAAATCATCCCCTACAGACAATGCTAGCAATTCAAAGGAATGTAAATATGAGGGATACCCGAAGAGATTATCGAGTTGAGGGTGGAATGTAGGAGTCAATGTGTTTGTTTGTGCAAATCTTCTTGTATTTTTTTAAGCGTTAAGAAAGTTTTTATAGGTTGATTTCTTGTTGAATTTTGGTTGGAATTGTTGTTGTTGGTATACGAACTACATTAATCATGAAAGACGACATGAGTTGATTATTTCCATTCAAGCCATTTGAAGTTTGGTATTTAGGTCGGTGATGTATCTATAGTTGGTGTACTCTTTTAAAGCGAAGGTTTTGAATTGCAAAACTTGGATTACTGTTGTGTCGAATTTGTCCAGTGTTACACTAAAAGCTCTGTTATCCGGTTCTTTGTTATGCAAATCAATACAAAGTTATGCAAATTAAAAATCAATGTAACCTAAATCTTCTAGACAAATCAATAGCAAAAAACAAAACAACTTTATCGGTTCTTATAATCGCTTCTTATAACCTCTCTTCAATTATTAATTCTCATACAGTAACCTAGTATACTTTTGAGGCGGAGGGAATGGACATAATAAACGTATACAGGGTATCGATATGTGTGAGAGTTATCTTGCACAAACCTTTCATAAGTCGAAACTCACATACTGCATATCGAACTTTTCATGGCGTGGCAAAACTTCAGCGCACTGCCACTTGTCCATTACGGCGCAAAATCGCATAATAGACAAACGTTTTTGGCATATAACGAGCGTCTAGGATGATTTCTCGTTTTGTGGATACGGATCTTGCATGAAACGTGTATACTCGTGTGTATGTGTACGTATGACTATGAGTACGTACTAATACGTACATACTACATATACATATGGTTATTCGTGGTTTTTTGGTTTTGTGTTATATGGTTATGTTTACGTATGTTGATACAAGTTATTCATTAAGTCGAATAGTTTTTCAGAATATCCGATATCTGCAATCTTTTGTTCGCATATTTCAGATATCGTAATTATGTACTGAACTCCGTATTATTTGGATCACCTTGCATTGTATAGAAGGTGATCCGTGATTAGATAGTTGAGGTTTTTCATTTTTTTTTATGATACACTGATAATTAAAGTTTAAACTGCTGGCCATTTGATTTGATAACAGCCCGCAGACGTGAAAGACATAATCTGGAATGCAGTCCGAGATATTAAGAGAAACAGATGCTAATTTAGAGTCCAGTTTATTTAATAGCCGCCGTTTCGTATTAAAAAATAATAACACTAATAAGTCAAGAATAATTGTCGTCATAATAACAATAAAGCAGCTCGACTCAAGTATAGCCTAGCTGCAAGGTAATAGATAAATTGAAGGGATTTCGAAAGCACCTTTTAGGTGGATTTTTTTTTCTTGTTATTTTTAGTGTCAAGGGTGTATGGAACCGTTGATGGAAATAAAGAAACAGGCCATGGTTAAGGAAGCAAAATGTGAGGAAACTGATTAAGGACAGGTAGAGTGTACAGAGAAGCCCATGTTACACATAATGTGTTGAAACCTGTTATTTATTGGACCATAATGACTGGTTGCCAAGCCACCATTGTTTTTCGCCTCATTTTCATGCAAGATGTGGGAAATGGTTGATTGAGGAATTTTGATGAAATGCAGATCACGGGATAAGCCTGTCGGGGAAAGTTCGAACCGGTTGTGTATAGTAAAGACATTGCCAACTTTGGGGCTGGAGAGTGTTAAAAAGTCTTTGAAACCTGACCCTGTGTAGATAATTATCAACTCCACATTTGAAAGGTGGTGCTGGCCCTTAAGCTGAAGTTCATGTTTGTTTGTTTTTTCCAAGTACAGCGTTATTATTACAGTAGGAATATGTTCAGAAATTGAGATCGATTTCCATCGAACGGAAAGATTACAAGAGAGTCCGACAATAGTATAGAGTAGTAATTCTTCGTAACTGTAACTTGAAACGTTTTTAATTGGGTTTGTATACAGAATGAATACAAAGTCTATCGCGTCCGGGATGTGGAAGTTTTTTTTTTTCACGTGTTGGCACTGTGAGTGTGGTAATGAAATAAATTTAATAAGGTTTAAACTGAAATATATTGTAAGAGAATATGGCCATCTTTATAGAAATCCAGTTTATTTTTTTAAAGGGAGAATAAAAATTTTTTGTTCACCTCTCAATGGTGACAAGTCATTCATATAGTTGAGACAAACTTTGTACACTATTCTATACATTGTAGTCATCGATTTATGCGATGATTACATTCTGCAAATACTTTGCATTTATCGAAATATCTATCTAATGGAAAAACTTTAACAGACATATCTAACGTGTGGGTTACATTTTGGACCATATACAGTTGGCAAAAATTTCAACTTTTTAGAATCTTGTCTTTAAACACGATGCTGTTGTCTAAACACTTAATGTGATGCACAGTGGTTAGATTTTATTTCATGCTTCGAAACACGTTTTGCGATTTTAAATGGAATGTACGACGTATAAGATAAAACACATTGAAGCGATAAAATGCGATTCATTCGCGCATTATTTTCGCACGAGTTACATTTAGAATGGATATCATTTACACAATAGCTGGTTTTTTTAAAGCAATGGTCGAACTATCTATGGGACGGTTTGTTCTTGGGTATTTAGGTAACATACATTTAGGGACTGAATGAAAGTGCATAGTATTCAGGAAATGGTGCATTACCATGTTTCGAAGTGGTTTTTAAAAATATTTTCTTTCTTTTTTTGGTCACAAAAATCTTATCTTTATTTTCACAGAAAAAAATGCGCTATAGAAAAACTAGGTTCAGCAAAAGGAAATTTAGTTCATGATTTATGGAAGGAGTTCAGTGATAACCTTTTTGCTATTCCGTCAACTTTTTCCTCGATTTGTAAAACATCCAAGTTATTTTTTTTATGAAGGAAAAGCATGGATTGGAAGTGGAGGGGAACGAGAAACGTACATTGCTGAGGCATTTTACATTGGGTTGCTATCTTCATCTCTCTCTCTTTTTTATCTTTGTTTATTGTTCTTGGAAAGTAAAAAAAACAAAACAGCAGAGGTCTCCGTGCACTTGAATGTGATCGTAAATCCATGAGGCAACATTGTGTTTGTTGAAGGGGACGTGGGTGGACATCATTCTACTATTGGTTCAGATGTGGATTACTGGCTCACCGATCTTAGGACATCGGTGAAGAAAATTGTCGTCACGGCCAGATAAATTTAAAGAATGGTTTATTGAAGAGTGCCTCGATTCTAAGCAGTTTTTTTTTTGTCATCACATTACTAAGTCACTCGGATCTTTGATGTTCCTATGGAAAAACTATGCCTAGGATTGGGTGTACTTTGGGGTGAGTTGGAACTTCATTGACAATCTTTTAAGGGGGGAATTACCAGTTACTGGTACTATTATTGTTTTCTTTGAAAATGTATGGTGGAATTGTAATGGGAATACGTCGAATGGATTGTGGGGTGGTGGGCAAGTTCTCGAATCATTTTCCATTGCTGATGGTAATGATGGTGAGAAAACACGAGAAGCGCTTCCTTTCACTAGCTGCCACCTGGGAGTGAGATTTACAACTCGTTTGGCTACGAACTTTGGCCTTCCGTTTGGGTGGTTGGTACTCATACTACTTATTTTCACCAAATAACTGGGTCAGGATTTTCTAGACTCATTAGTTTGTGGGAGAGAATTTTCTCCTCCTTTTCCACCCACTTGCTTTCTATCCTTGAGGCTAAAGGGTTATAAAGGAGAAACGCTAAGTAGGTACGTGTATACAGAAAAAAAAAGAAATCTTCGAAAAACCAGTGATTGCCATTATCTATACCAGCTATGTTCTGGAATGCACAAGCATCTCTCTTTTTTTTCTTTAATTTTTCGTCTATGACCGAATTTAGCAATCAAGAACATGATCTAAATTATCACTATTGTTAGTATGACAGATTCATTTACATTTAAAATGTTGATGTATAGGATTTTTTTTTGTTCAAATTCGATATGAATAGCTAGTTACCATGTTTTCTGGAACAAGAGGAAGGCCGTCAACAGTTTGTGTTTATCAGCTGCGTCATTCCAGCGTCGCCAATACGATTATAGGAAACGATGGAATTTTCGTATATTTTTGTAGAGGCGAAATGTTTTTGCTTTCCCCGGTTTCCTTTTTTTCCAAGTGGTGCCTGGTATTTGAGAGATTCCACTTGTGCGTGTAGAATGTGACCAGTTACTCTTACCACAAGAGTGGTAAGTCCGTTTCTCTGGTCCCCTCTTTGCCGCTCCATTTCCAAAAAGGATCTGGGGTCATAAGTACACGTGATGGAGAGATTCTTAAGGTACTCGGAAATAGTACCTTTTGTAGATCCTTATTTTTTTTCAAGTTGGGGTGTGCTGATATCGATTTGACAGTTACTTGACAAAACGCATCTACGGTAATGGCATTTCGTGGAACTTCCACTGGAATTCATACTGAGTACAGTTTGTGGACTGTGCAAGTACAGATTCCAGAATGTCTTCACGTGTAGTAGGACGTGTAGGAAGAAGTCCGTGATGTGTAAGTTTACTATTCTTATAATAATGTTTAAATAATGTGTAACGTGTGTTGAATTCCATGTGGTTAGGTAGCAATTCAATATAAAAAGTTTGTTAACGATTTGTTATTCATAAATGTAAAATAAAAGCAAACACATGGAAAATGAAAACAATCGTTTTATATTATGCCAAGTTACGGAGCAGTCGAAATAGGTATAGAAAAATGGATAGGTGTACCGTATTCAATGAATACGGTAAAAATGGATAGGTGTACCGTATTCAATGAATACTATTCATTCCATGAATTTTTGTTTTATTTGGACTTGTTTATACTAGAAGTCATTCTCCCGTTAATAATAACGAGAAAACTTACACTCACGTTGTTATGTTGAAACCTTTGGATATCATTGTTTAGAATCACGTTGTGGTAAACTTTCTTGGATTTAAAGCGTTCTATAAGGATTTAGAGTAATAACAGTAATTAATTAATTATAGTTATATATTGTCTTCCATATTTTACAATTTTCAATTTGTTTGATATTTGAACGATGTGTTACACTTGAGTTTATGGTTATAAAGGGAATGGTGTATACAGTCTTAATAATAGGCACTAATAAATATTCATTATGTGGTAAAACGTGTATCGCAATGCGATATTCTTCTATCGACGATGGTTCTTACTGCAGAAACAGGATGTAAAGCATCGCTGTTTATGAGGTTATTGATGGGAGGAAGATCAAGGACTCTGAACGAGTGTGTGACATTTGTTCTTTAAGCATTTTTATTATTGTCCATACTTGAAAACTTATCCTAATGAACAACATGAGTCATACAGGTAACAACAGACGAGCAGGGTGCGGTGGGTTTTATTTTATTACTCCTTCAGATAAACATCTTGATCGCTGTTTCGGCCTCGGAAACGACCTAGGGGTCCGTAGCACATGCAGGGGCTTGAAAAATCCACCACATTCATTTAGTGGAGAGAAGTAGCAGGCGCGAGTCAACACTTTAACAACAGCACCCAGTGACACTGGCAGGGAATCAAGGTGACACTTTTACTCCCTTCTGGGGCTATGCTTTTGGCTCTACATTCCAGAATGCCATCAGCGGATCGGCACTTTCTCACCACAAAAACGACAATTTGCTTTGGCATCTGCCGCAACTAAAAGAAAAAAAAGCAAATAGGATTACCATTTCACTTTGGCCATTGAGACTGGGTAAGAAAGTTGACATGTCAGCATACCATTGCTTTGTTCCGCTACCCGCTTCTTGTAAGTTGCAACAGTACACTCTTGAGTACAGATGGATGAGGGCAGACCCTTCAGTTGCTTCTGGAGTTTTCTGCGGCATTTCCAAGGGGAAGAAAAAAGATTGACTTTTCCTTACTTTTTGGACAGCTACGAAAAACAGACGGTCGCAAGTTTGTGATAATGTAGACGAGTATTTCCTCTTACATTTTTTGTCTTCTCTTAATAGTATTCGCTGTTGGCCACCTGTTTCTGGGAAATGCAGGACTACTTGAGAATTTAAATTAGAAGTAGTTAATTATAGATTTTGACCATTTCCTCATCTGGTTATTTTTCTTTAATTGTTTACATAAATTAGTTTGTTTGTTGCATACATATCACACGATAGGTTATTCTTTAAGGAGTATCTTGCTTATCTAGACGACTGCTAGAATGTCCAACTTTCTTTTTCTCGGCCCCCAGTAATCTTAATACATGTTCTGAAGAATTGCTGTTTACAATTTTCAAGTGTTTGAAAACACATTTAGACACAGCAAGGTTATTCTAAAAGAACAAAAAACGTACCGTCCCAGGCAATTTGGTTTGTTTTTTTTATGCCCACATACCAGGGGTTGGGTTGCAGTTAAGGACTTCTAATGAGAACTACAAGCTCATGTTTGCCAACCATTGAAGAAGTACACACACCAGACGCGGCTATTATCTACCAGGAATGCAGGGCTCTTCCTGTCCTGCCGAGTGTTACAACAACTATATTTCCCCCCACCCTTTTTACAATACCCCCCCACTTCAGTAAAAATCAGCAGGAGAGTTTAGTACAGTACAGAATGGTCTTCTAAGCTGCTCCCACATTACATGCGCTGCCTAAATTTTCACACAACCCCCGTGGTTGTTGTTTGGTAGCCCACCCAACAGTTTTCTTTGGGTCCCTCGCATATTAGCAGCAAAATGGTACTAATCGTCAGGTCAGTAAATGATTTTTTCCTTTAGCTTTTTGGGGGGTTAGGCAGATCATGCTTGTCATCATGTTATAGGGTCTTGCTGTTGTTCAAGTTGGGCTATTATCATCTTTGCTGAAGGATTCTTGAGATGTTTTGTTGTTGGTTATGCAATGATATAATGAATGGTGACGTTTTCTGGCTTATTAGTAGCAGGTGCAATGAACTGGAGAGCGTAACTTGGCTCAAGCACGGATGCAGCGTAATAAATTTGTAGTGTGGACGTCCATGGTGGGGTGCCATTAGATGAATTGCATATTGCCTTTTCGAATGGTGGCCCGTCTCATGACTCATGTCAATTAGTTTTTGCTTCGAGTGGTTGTATATACAGCGTGACGCGGATGAACTTGGCTGTCTACACGGTGTAAACTGGTCATGGTTGCCCGAGTTACTAACTTGCATACTGTAGTAAGATTTATGGTAATAGAGCAGGAAATGCACTGCATCAGCAGACAATGTGAGGAATTAATTGGAAGGATGAACCTCTAATTTTTTTGTTGTTCAGTGGGCTGAATTTCATTCTCGGAGTTTTGATATTTGGGATCACAAATGGAGATGGGTGTAAACGTGTTAACACGATACCTTTCATGTTGAGAACTTCGAATGTAAATGTTTTGTCAGTGGCAGTAATTATTGTCTACTTTTGATGTATGACTACATCGTTATTGAAGAAAGGAAATGAAACATGTTTTGGTGTGGTGAAGATTGTTTCTACTTCAACTTTTATTGTGTATATAAATTTTTTATGAAGATATTGAAACATTAGTGAGTCATCATCTAGAATTAGACAAACTTGAGCTTGGTTTCTCCCATTGGGATGAATCGCTACAGGCATTTACTTTTCCCTTTTTTTTTCAACAACGCTAAGTAAACATATTTTAGCAAGACATAAGTTTTGCTGGCCGATGTCATGTGCAATTCCAAAGAAATATGACCCTGCAATCGGCTAAAGCAACTACAGATTAGTCTGCGAAAATATTTACTGTTTCTCGCTTTCATCCAACCTAGGATTTCTTCAGGGGGGAGTGGAATGTTAGGGGGGGCCAAATGTATGTTTTTTTTCTTAGCAGCGGTTTACATCAAACGGCTCAAATTCTCCCCACTAATCACACAAAAGGAGCTACGATTCCCACCTTTTAAGAGATTCAACCCCTACTCCACCCTGAGTGTTAATGCGATTGGCATAGTGACTGTCATTGCGCATGCTCAGAAGCTACCTCGGGAGTACCGGGATCCTTTTCCTGCCCTCAAAAACAGGACACGGGATGGTAGGCACTCTGCTTATTATGGGGCCAAGGGGTTGTACATAAAAGGGGGGATGTTTGTACCTGTTTCTGCAGCTACCTTGACCTCAACCTCAACCTAATTTTTTCTTCCCCTTCTTTACCAATGACGTCCATCTTTTTCGTTTTTTTTCTTCTTCTTCTTCTAGTCTTTTGTTGCTTCTAGTGACCTTCATTCTTGTGTTCAGTAGTTTTGTGTAGGTGGAGATGAATAACGAGACCCCAAAGACCTCCAGACCATTTATTTTGACTTCCCTCCTACGCCTCAATATATAATGTCTTTTGTTTTTTTTAAACACTCTTTCCAGTAGCTAGTTGAGGATTCATGAATGAATTAACTTTCTCGACGAAGGTTTTTCGAACGCGAAAGATAATTGAGGTTCGAGGGTTCTGGACCATTGTAATGGATTATTATTAATTTGTTGGTTTTAAGACTTCGGTTGTTTCTATATATGTGATATGGTAATTAAATTTCGAAATTTATTTCGTAAATGTTGAATGTAGGTCAAACCGAAGTGAAAGTTTGGTAATAACATTTTCATTTGGTTATGCTTAACCATTGTCAAAAGCTTTCTTAACCATGAATCTTATAAGATTGTATACAAAATGTTTAGACACAAAATGTAAATTTTTGGTATGTTTATTAACAAAGACATTTATTATGATTAGGTTAATTTTTTTTTTAAATAAGCTTCTTGTTTATGATAAAACAGTTTTCTAAGAGATGTGTCAGCATATTCCATTTAAGAAGTATGAACCCGTATAAAATGATCGTTGATATACAGTAGTAGTAGTTTCATCATAGTAGTTAGAAAGCAATTACAGTAGTCCTCGAGTTCTTTATATATACAGTAGAGCGTCAATACATCCGGACGTCAAAAATCCGGACCGTTGATAATCCGGATTCACATCCGGCAGAAAAAAATGTACAGTAAATATGTATTCTTTAAATATTTTTATTACACATGTAATTTATTTCACATTTCGTGCAATCTTGTACCAAAAATATTGACGATTAATATATGACGGATTCCAATTAATCCGGATTATTGACGCTCTACTGTGTATATATATATACGAATTCGCTATTGTGTGACTGCGTCGAGAAAATTACCACACGTTCAATATATGCGGAAAAAAAATCGATTTTTATGCGAATTTGTGCGACAAGTGACTGACCACTGAAGTATTGTCACTTCATTAGAATTTCGATATATAGAATTTCTATTTATGTAAGATTCTTGCATAACGTAACTTGCATATAAATCGAGGACTTCCTGCATATAGACAAGTTGGTTAGTTTGTCCCTAAAGTGTATTATGTAGGGAAGTCTTATTTTTATTAAGTGAGGAAAATTCAAACTTTTTATGCCAAATTTATACCAAAGCCCTCCTGACACACGCAATTTGTGGTGCAGCAAGTGGAGTAATTTGTGGACAACTATGACGTCAGCTTCTTGCCCAACTAATCGAAATTGGTTGGCAAGAAGCTGACGTTTCAGTTAACCACATATTGTTTCACTTGCCAAATCAAAAATTGCAAGTGTCAGGCGGCCTTTAGAGATAAAATTTTCGGGGCGAAACGACGTTTTTAATCTTAAACGAGAAATCGTCTTACAAGCAGAAAACAAACAATCGTCTTAAGCAAATTTCATTGTATCAGAATGTTCAATCAGTTCATAAACATTAGACTCGCGGAATGTTTTTGATTTAGGATCGGATCGAGCCTTAACCTTGTCTTAAACTCATCCATTACTAGCTTGAACTTTGCGAAGTGGGATTAATAGAAATAAAACCGGTTCGTGATTTGATTGCGGTACAATGAAGCAAAAAAGTTTAATGAAATTTTTTGTTTAATTTTTTTATTATTATTAATATTTTTACGGATGGTCTTGAGTGATCTGTTGCATCATTCACTCTTTTTTTTGTTGCCTTGAATAGCCTTGATTGTCGTAATCATGGGAACTTTATTGGTGTTATTTCATAACCAGAGGATGAATTTAGAAATTCCAATGTTTCTTGCGGTGCCCTTAATGAATAAATCTAAAGCTGGTTTCGTGGCTTTTATAGGGGTCAATTGTAGTACTAAGTTTGACAGTGATTAACGAGTATGGGTTTATTGGATGCGAATAGTTCAGGGTTGTCTTCACTTTGTAATGATCTTTGATAACCCGATTTTCGGCGAATTTGATTTTTTTTTCTGCTTGGAAGAAACTTTTTTTGTCGATAGTTAACAGTAAACAATGATTGATCGTTTCCTGGAAAAACTGCGAAATTAGACTATATCATTAAATTGAAATATAGATTATGCAAGTTTCCAAATTTTATTTTTATTTTACATCCAGTACATTAGAATTTGGAATTAATGCCATAGTGCTTGTACTGTTAGATTGATAAATCAAAAATTAGATATAAAAACTAAGTCACTGGTGTTTATTGGATTTAGTATCTTCTGCTCATAATTAATTTTTGTTAGTGTTAAACAACTGGCATAAGGATTTAAGGTTATGTGACAGTCACATTGAAAATATGTTTATACACATACTTATATACAGTTCAAAGACGCAGCTAGTTCCATATTTCACATGATCCAACTTCTATTTTTTTTCTCATTATAATGATAAACAATTCTTTTTTGTACTAAGTAATTGCAATTTTTTTTTATTATTTTCCCGAGCTATAAAAATAATCTCTTGGAATTTCAACTTTTCACCCCCATAGCGTGCAAACCATTTTACAAAAAAAAATGCAACCCGAGATGTTTGGCTTTGAATTATTTATTTACATACTAAGTACTTATGCATTTGTGCGCTATGTTATAACAGCGCACAGTATATCCGAGTTGTGGCAGTGCAACTTCTTCTTTGACAAGTTTTTTTTTGCTATTGCTTCGTGAAAGATATACCCTGATCCTGGGGGCAAGAAAAGTCATGGGATTGAATGAGAGAAGAAAGAAAAAACATAAGTAGAAATTATAATGATGGAGAGTGAGTAAAGTGAGTTTTGCGCAGGCGTCACATACTCAACTCTTCTTTTACTATCTAGTTTGTCCGCCTTGGTGACCCGGTCACCGTGGCGGGTTCTCAGCAAATTGAGTTCCTTTCTTTAGTTTATGTTTATACATACATAGATAATGCACTGTATATGAACAGTGTGAGTGTATATATTATAGTATGTATAGTGTATATTATACACTATATACAGTATACAAGTAAGTATAAGCATCTTTGTCACTGCCCAAAAAAATCTAAGCAAGGGTTCATTAAGATACTAGTTAGAGAGAAAGCCGTTTATATATGGAAGTAGAAGAAGGGTAGTTTGTTGTGTCTTGTAGTGTTTTTGTTTGTTGTGGTTGTTGTTGTTTTTTTGTTGTTGTTGTCACTGGTATTGTCATGTTGGCCGTTAATTGTGCAAAGTGTTTTAGTGGTTCAAGAGAAAAAAAAATGGGGTGCTGCTGATGGTGCAGGTTTTGTTTTGCTTTAACAAAATGATTTGGTGTGAACCTTGAGTTGGAGGAATGAAAGAAAAACACCAAAAGTTTTAAATAGGAATGCTTGTTGTGGCTATTAAAGTTACAGAAATGCGTTTTATGAAATGTTGGAGACAGACGGTTGTATAATTTGGTAGCGTTGAATTGTGAAACAGGAACTATTTGGCGCTATAAAAGCAATAATATTTAATACTTGTTACGCAATTAAAAAAAACAAAACAATAATGTGTATTTGAAATGTTTGCTATATCCAGAATTCACTCAGATCTGTCTTTTTTAATTGAAAACAGTTCAGTAGTATACAATACATGTGGTATCAATTTTAGTGGTGTGTACCAATTCAAATGTTTTTAATGTTATGCATAAGACAGTAGGTTGGGAAGTCTGAGATTTCAGTCTGGGTACTGCAAATATGTAATTATTTGGATACTAAAAGTAGGCGAATGAAATAGGGATTCCGGATTAGTAATACCAACTTAGACTGTGTATTATGTTACCGCCAAAACCCGAATTCAGTTAAATCCCGATTAACTTCAACCACCAAAATTAAGTTAATAATGTGGCCGAAGGCTGCTAAACGCTCAACTCGCTGGTTCTAAAATCGATCAGTTTTGACTAGTGAAAACTGGATTTTAACTGAATTCGGTTTTGACTAAAACATGTACGCTCGTACGTGCTCACTTTGCAGTTTTTCGTAACAAAAGTATTACTGTATTAGGTTAGGACAGGAGCGCAAAGCATTCATTTCAGTTTTTTTTAAAACTATAAAAAGAAGCGTTCACCTTTTTCTTACCACTGCTGCGAGTTAACCGGGTTGTCTCTCTGTCTTCGTAGAATTGTGGAAAAAAAATATCGAACGAACAAACAAAACCAACCAAACAAAAAAAAAAATCAAAAATCCAATGTAACAAAAAAAAAATTGTCAAAAAAATACCTTTTTTTTTGTGTACATTTTTGCTTCCTCCTTCATTTCGTTTGCTCTTTGTGCCCCGGAACTTCACGAACAACGTGTTGATGGCGCCAGTTTGGTCTGGTATTCGAGACAAGGCGCTGTTTCGTTGGTGGCCGTGAATGAATTATTAGAAGGTTTGTGCCACGCACTACCACTACCACTGTATATGGCAAAAGGAGAAGTTTAGGGGGAGGATAAAACGATGAGGGGAACGACATCTTTTGTAGGTGGGTGGATGTGATGCAGGAATTTGTGTCAGAAATGTGGCACTTGGGTGGGTAATTAAAATGCTGCCCGTGACCAGAAAGATCCAAGGTGGTGGAATTGAAAATGAGGAGTGTGTGTTGGAATTGGATAGTTTCTTTCCAGCCATACTTACATACAATGGAACTTTAATTAACTGACAATCAGGTTTTGGGCGTTATTAGGGTTGGTGGTCTAGTTAATGTTTCGGTTGTCGTTGTTGTTGTTGTTGTTTCGCAAATTTTTTTTCCTTCATATTTTAACATCTCATTTCATTAAGGGCGGGTACTGAGTTAAAAGACTGTTTGTTTTGGAAAAAAGAACCATCGTTTATTGAGTTGTTCTGCGGTTTGTGCAGTGATAACTACATGCATTCCGTCATTGAAGTGCATTAAAAGGTTAATGCCAGTCAGACCTCATTTGCAACGAAATGCATTTTTGTGATGGAAATGAGGTGATGTACTTGCCGTTGTCGTCATATACTTAAATGGAGAATAGAGATTATACTGTTATTTAGATAATTTTTTTTTTTGCATTGCTGAAATATTGGAAAAGATGTGTCAAGATGTTTACCAAAAATTAGGCGTACACGAATCCTGCATAATTGGCATTTCTACACGACCGCTTTGTGGCCTAATGCAATAATGGATTCGTTTCAACAGCCCATCAAGAGGCAAGTGATGAATGCTGAGTGCCCAAGAAAGGAATGCCTTGTCGTAATTCAAAGAAAGAAAAAATAAAAGGTGGTGGTATTTGTTTTTCCATCCACGTAATTCTCCCTGTTGTACTGTTAAGCCGAATTTACATACCGAGTGTAATAGCTTTGAAAATTGTTTAAGCACTGCTACACCACCAGTACAACTATCTATTGCACAGTTGTGCGTTTTGTTTTTTGTAAGATGATTTTCCAGTTATTGAATGTTTTTCTTGCATCGTTGGTGACGTAATCTGCTGCAATATCTGTGAATGAAAAACTGTTTCAAAAGGGCAAAAGAAAATAAACAAGTATTACAAGGAAAACAACCATGAGGGAATATATGTTTGGTGTGTAATTGTGTGTAATGGAACATTGACTTTTTTGGTAAAGAATATATTTTTATATTTCTTTTGGGAAGTTTTCAGAGTATTAAGACAGGTATTACTGAAGGGAAGAAATTGGTATAATTTTTTTTTTGTACATGCCATCAGATATTTTAACTTAGAATTTCTATGTTATCAAGAAAGTCTACGAGTTTCCAAAAACGTAGAAGTATCTTGTTAGCTTTTTGGCAAATCATCGAAGTTTTTAAAAAGCTAAAGTCTTCATAATTTGTTTGCCGAGAAAAACAAAATTGGTATAATTTTTTTTTGTATATAACATGATATTGGATACCCATACGTATCTTAATTGAAGGACCTTGTGTTAAAGGGTATTAAGTAACATTTTTACAATTATGAGGAAATCGTGTTTCAAGATCTGAACTTGCCTTGCTTTCTATGGGCTACTTCACTCTTCTTGACGAATATCTTTGCACATATTGTTGTTTTGCTAAAAATTATGCGCCAGGAAGGTAGAATTGCACCTAACACATTCTAAAAATGCGTCTAGGTAATTTTTAACAAAAATGCTAACATGTCCTTTTACACCAGGCCCTTCAATTATCTTAAGGTGAATATTGTACAACATGTGATATCGTTGGGGGTGGTGAAGTGCAGTATTTTTTATAAGGATTTCTGCAAACCGTATGCTTTTCGACTGGAATGTAAAACGAAAGAGGTTTTTGGTGTCCAGCAAAAAACCAATATGGTGGGTGTTGTCACCCAACAGTGAAGACTGTATAAACTGAGGTGCTGGGTGGGACAAATCGTGACACCTGACTATTCCAGGTTACTGCTCATGCGTGTAATCATAGTTGCTGTTGTCTTTGGTTTTTCTGGACAGAGAAAGTGGGTGGTGGGGTCACTAAGGTTTCTGGACAGAAAGTCTCCAAGTAAGATAGTGTAAAAAATAGATATAGATGTAATCTGAGGACAGTAGCACGAAACATGACGTGGTAGAAACAAATGGTGACTTAACGAAGGTTAGTTTAAAAAGAAAATGTAGAACAAATAAAAAAAATGTTAAAAGTAGTAAATGGGTAATAACAACACTCGCTAAAATTACTACTACTTGTAGAAGAGAACCAGGTGGTGGTTTGTGGCTGCGTGAAAGTATTTTTCCACTACATGTGAACTGTTAAAGCTTTTTTGTGTTTTGTAATTTAGGTAGCTGTTATGCATGTAGTACAAATTAAGGACTGTAATAAAAAATAACAAAAAAATAAAGGTTATTGCTAGTTTGAGGCTGTTTTTAGTTCTCGGACGTGTCGAACTTAACATTCATCAGCACTATACAGTGTGTTCCTAGACTTGTTTGGTGAATTTCAAAATAAATACTTCAATGCCATTATTATACGTGTATTATATTTTCATAATTTATTGTTACTTTTTTCTAAAAACATAACCCCTGAAATGGTTGTCAATGTATTTCGCAACGCAGATGACTGATTTTAGGTTTGTAGACACTTCGTTGGTGCATATGTATAATGTAATCATAATGCATATTATGCTTTATTTCGATACATTTTTGTATTATTTATAAAAATATACATACCTTAAAACATTTATTTGAAATTTGCCTTATTTTAGTAGATAAATACCGGGTGGGTCAGAAAAACTGTCACCAATTTTCAAATAATGGTTTCTTATGAACGGTTTGTGATGGACAAAATTTGAAACTAAACTACAAAATGAAAGCTTAATTCAATATCTTTTTAATGGTATATAAATGTATGATATGGCTTGCATAGTTTGATCACAATGGCCGCGCGAAAAAAAGGTTTCCTGAAAATAGTTGTAAAATTAAGTGTTTGTGTCGTCTCTTTGTTTTAAGTGAGCTTTCACGATGCGTGATTGCAACAGTAAGTGTTCCGGATTCGGGTGTAAATCTGCATCAGTAAAGCCGGATGATATTTTTATCACAAACGTGAACCCCCCCCCCCAATCCACGTTTTTGCACTCTCATTTTACTTTTGCACTGAACAGTTATGCTTATGTACTAGATGCATGGTGATAACCGATATGCAATATTTCTGGATATTCAGGAAATAATGTTTAAAATTAAAATTTCATTTTTATCCAATGCGGAAGAGCATACTTTTTATGAACATGACAAATTTAACAAGTATACAGAATGTAATGTAACAAAAAAGTTAAGAAAAAAAATCGTGTACGAATTCCAATTGTCCTTCAAAGCAAAAGTATTACTGTGAACAGTTGAACTAGTAGTTTTGCAGAACTATTGTGTAAGCGGTCATATTGGAGCAACTTCATGCTGGCATTTTGGCAGCCATGTCAATGGTTGGAAAATCTCTTTTATTTCTGGTCTTGGTTTTCTTGTATTTTGACAGACAGACGTTACCCACCAAACGGGTAATGCGAATAAAAAACACAACCTTTTTATTTTTTTGGAATGGGAGGTTTTGATGTGTTACGGTTGAACGGAATTGCCACCAGCAGTTTCCATATTTCATGGGCAGACATTGTCATGAGCAAAAAAAAAATGAAAATTAACATGCTGGAAAAGTTATAAATAATTCATGATTCCAATTTAGTTAGTCTACAAAAGTTCATAAAGTTGAAGACCAAAGATTCCAAGAGATTCTTTTGAACGTCTGAAATACATTACACAGCATTCAAACCCCTATGGTTCATATCGGATTGTCAGTTTCTGTTTTAAGTTCATTGCATTAGCATCGGATAGTTAAAACAACATTGGAATTTGTAGTTTATACTGCGACATATTTGAAGGGTCTGGTGTAAAAGGGTGTTAAGTAATATTTTTACAATTTCGAGGAAAACGCTTTTAAAGATCTGAACTTACATTGCTGTCTATGAGCTACTTGTCACTTATGCAATAATATTTTTTGCACGCATTATTTCACTCAAAATTACGCGTCAGGAAGATAGAATTGCATCCAACACATTCGAAAATGCTTCTAGGTCATTTTTTACAAGAATGTTAATTAACACCCTTTTACACCAGGTCCTTCATTGTTATAACAGTTGAAATATAGTAACAGTTATATACTTTGTTATAACAAACTCTGTCTGTCTAAGTACTCAACAATAAGCTTTTCGTGCCCATTGTTGAACATACTGTGCAACTGTTTTAATGCTGTTGAAATTTCGAAATTGAACATCTTATTCAGGATGTTCTCGAGTTATGCGCGATATGTGAATTTTTACTTATGTAGACAAGAGAACCCTGCCGCCTTAGTTGGTTTTGGTAAAATTGCCAAAATTCTCGTTATATGTGAATACATTTCGCTATTATGCAATTTAGCGAGTTTGTAAACAAGCAAATGAATGCTTCTGAAGTTTTTGCTTTCTTTAACGCAATTTATACGCCATGTTTGGCGCAAATGCTGGTTCTCACGCTGCGATTTTGCTATGCTCTAGTTTTTTTCCATTATGGGAATATCATGAGATTTCTTATGCGATATATGAAATAAATGAAAATTTCAGATTCATGCTATTTTTCCTCATCACTTAACCTTTGCATAAATCGAAGATCACCTGAAGTATGAGACATTGGAGTTTGAGCAGTACTACTTGAACTAGAGGAAAACTTTTCACGCATCAACAGTTAATTGTTCGTCCGGTTAAACGTAGAACAGTTCAGCTTTGTTTTTAACAAAGCTGAATTGTTTTGTCTTGTACGTATAATTTACATCCTGAACATCAGTCAGAAACCACTCTCATAAAGTTAACAAGACTGCCATCATTGGTTCTTACCGCAAGATGGTTTATGAGTTATATACTAAGAAGTCAATTTTTTTTTCTCCAGATTCATCATCATTTGACTTTTCCGCATTTCTGTTTTCTTTTTCCATAATCTTCTTTCCTACTGTTTTTGAATTATTTTTTTTTGATATGCTGTTGGCTTTTCATATTCTTCCATCATCTATCTGGTCGTTTTGTTTTGCTCATTCATCATTCGCTGGGACTTTTTTTTCCCTATATTTTTTGTGGACAAAATGATCCGGTTTGTTGAATTTCAAAACAAGAACCGTATGAGGTTTTTAGTTTTTTTCTTTTCATATGATGATGCTGAAATAAAATGGAGAAGAAAAAAAAATGTAAATAAAATTAAAAGCCACTACCATTACCATGAACTTGGGTTCGAGATGATCAATCAATTTTCCTTTTCCATTATCGGACTGTTTTTATTTATTTATTTATTTTTTTATTGTTAATATATTTTTTTTAGTAATGGCCTTAGCTATAGGTTAAAGTCGTGACCCTTCCATCTTGTCTTTCTCGTTGATCTACACTATCCATTTTTTTTTTTTGGTTAAAAAGTTTGATTTGCTTGGGCAATTTTACTCTTTTTTAGGATGACATAGAAAGATTGGATGGAAATTATAAGGTGATCGTAAGGTCGTACAATTTGCTGATGTACGTGGGAACACCTTGAATTTTGGCTAGTGAATTGTCCAGTTAATTTAATGCGGTTTTTTCTCTTCTTTTTTACACTTTCAAACATGTTAGGAAAAGAAACGTTAACTAGGAAACCACGGAACCGAATCATGGCGTTTTCTCCAATTCTATACAAATGGAAAAGTAACGTTATTATAGCTAATGGATGATGCTTGTTCGTCTCCCTTCAATTTACATTTTGGTTTGCAATCAGGATTGCCATTTACAGTTGAACTTTCTTGGATATTTCGAACTAGCCATTTAGAACTAGACATTCTAAGAGCTTTCTTAGACATTTGGAATTAGACCTTCTTAAAACTTTCTTAAACATTTGGAACTAGACTTTCTTAGAACTTTTTTGACATTAAGAACTAGACTTTCTTAGAACTTTCTTAGATATTTAGAACCAGCCATTCAGAACTAGACTTTCTTAAAATAGAAATTTCTTAAACATCTTAGAGACATTTTGTAGCAAACATACTATATTAAACATCTGGGAATGTTTATACTGTACTTTGAAGTCTTGATTAACCATTTTAATTGTTAACCAGTTTTAAATAACGAAATGTTAACAAAATACTGTACTAGATATTTGGTAGTTTTTGACGACCTTTCCTTCTAGTCACCTACGCTTAGTGAGTCTTTAATATTGGACAGCGACAGTGGTGGTTAAATAACAGGAATGCTCCTTGTATTTTTTAACTAACCTAAACTGGTATCTATACCCATAGTTACTGGGTTAGGTTAGTTAAAAAAAAGAAATGCAACAAGCAGCCTTCAACAATAGATACTCACAAAACCACTGCAGGTGAACTAAAGGGAAAAATCCGTCTAGAACTCGCGAGCCTGGAATGCTCTGGAATACTTTCGAATCTAAAATTTGCGAGCATACAATTGCTATTTTATTTAAATCACTCGTCAATATGCGAAGAATAAAATCCTATGAAACTATGGAGTAAGCTGAATGGAATGGCCACTATTCATTTACTTATTGTTCTGCTTAGTGATTTTTAATTGGACTGCTGACGACTTAATTACTGGATTTTTTTTAAGCTTCAATAAACTCTGAAAATATTCATTAAAATTCGGAATATGTTGCAATTAAGATGTCCAAAATAGTGAATTGTGGTTTTTACTTTTTTTTTTGTTTACATATCTACTGAACCGTTTGCCAGTTCATCTTGATAACAACCTCGTAAGGAAATTAACTCAACATAACTTTTCACACAACTCTCATAAAAACGTTATGTAACGTTGAAGTTTGTTTGTGTGGTGGTGTACTTATTTTTTGTTCTCTTCAAAATGGAGGTGAAAAAAAAATGGCTGCTCAAATTCCCATTTGATAGTCTATTTTTGCAACCCAAGAAGAGGAAAACAGGAAACATCATAGACCAGTGATAATTACCGTACTCGCGCATGGCACTAATGTGAAACTTTTGAACTAAAAACAATCTAACGAGTTGGATAGATGGTATATCTATTTTTTTTATTTAATTGGCAATGAAGGACAAACATCCGGTTTCATTAATTCACTTTTTTTGCGTTTTTTTGCGAGTTCCGTATATCTGATTCTGCTATTATGCGATGAGAGAAACCCTCTCACATGCTCGTTATATGCAAGGAAATTTTGCTAGTATGCGATACTAGCAAAATCTGTTTAGTGCTAACTAAACGCTTCTGCATCTGCCTCTTCTTCTGTCACAATACAATGTATACACCTCGTATGGTTACTAGCTCTCAAGCTGAAGTTGTCAATTTTCGATTAATGCGAGTTTTTCACAGAATGTAACTCGTATAAATCGAAGACTACTTGTATTAAGCTTATCTGCACTTTTAGCTATTCAGAAATCGTTTAGTAGTACACTACAGTAGTTGTTGTTTGGTGACGTTATTTTGAGGTGACTGACCCAATGCTTCGGTAATTAACACAGTATGTCGCTAATAAAACATTGTGGTGTCACTGGTTTTAGCGATATCCCGCAAATGGGTGTTTACAATCTTTCCGACGAGATGGTTGCTCAATTGACTTAATTTTTTTGTTTGGTTTTTTACCAACTTCCACCTATCTCACACGAGTAAGCTAATTAAATGGACCAGGAAAGATTTTTCCAACTATTTTTTGTGATTGTCATTTTTGCTTCTACTTTGTTTCTCATGTGAAAGCTAAATATTAATTAATGCTTTGGATATAGGAACTACTTTACTACATATTACTGTATACAGATTACCTTACCTTTACATATTGTACAAGTTAATACAATAGTAACATGAGACTTTGTTATGAGGTCAAACAATATATGGGACAAAATTATTGTAATGCATTTTACACTGTATGTCTATAGTCCAAAGTGAATTCACGTTTTCAGTAGGTTACATCTGCTTATTAACAGTAAAGAAGGTCAATTTCAGTGTCCTACTTGAAATTTCATCTTGCGATGAGTGACACGTTAAAAATTAGCACTAATTAAAATTTAACGATCATCACTTAATATGTGCTAATTTTTCGTCGGTTGTAAAATATTTTCATAACCATTATACCACTATATTTTAATGTACAAGTACAGTAGTTATTGTATATGAATTGCAGGTGCAATTGTCATGCAAGTTGTAATTGTAATAGCTACTAGGAAATTCTTTTTATTCAAGCAACTCTTATTCTCCAATGAACAGGTGTAAACTTTAATGGTTCCTGTAACAGCTGATGAACGATTCAAATTATGTAAATTTTTGCACATTTACTTTAAATGATAATGAACTTTCACTTTTTTTTGTGAATGTCTTAGCTTTTTCGTTTTTTTGCTTTCATGGTCGTTTCTATTAAAAGTAATGCACAGTCATTCTTGGAACTTTCATGAATGTGAAAGTGGATTTGAAGATAAAGCATTGATAATTTAGTTGGTATTTTTTTTTCTTCTTCCATCTTATTTCTGCTCTTGCATGAATCACGATTTTTTTTTTCTTTTTTTTAAGTAGACACAAAAAAAGCCCAATTTGCTTTTATTTTTACCTGTTTTTTTGTTTGTTTCAGTAATGGAAGTTCATTTCTTTGTCTTTATTGCTTCCATTAACTAGAACTTTCATCAAACTCAGTTTTTCCCTAAAACGTTTTTCCAACCTTTTCCAGTTATCTTTAATTTTTTATTCTATTTTCTTGTCTTTTTGATTAGCAAATTCTGTAGTTTTTTATAATGCGAGGAGAGCTAATGATCAGATTACTTTAGTAGTTCCCTGTTGCTTCACTTCATTTTATTTGATCTCATGACAGCCAATCATTGTCGTCGAACCTTGAATGACAACCTGATAGATTTAATGGTTAAAAACGTAGGTGATAAATTTCATGCTTTTGTTAAGGACGGCTTCAAAAAGATCTGCCAAGACACGATAGAAGATGTTTCTTGGACTAGACAAATTATGGTGCTTTGAGAATTGATAGGTTATTTTATGAATGTATGATAGTGATGTACTAGATGGTTTGTGAATATGTGGTGTGTTTGTTTGTTAAAATGATTTTGCTTACAATTTAATCCACTTGGACTGCTTTTTTTAATGTTTCGTGTTTTCTTCTTACAGAGGCAAAACCAGTCATCGCAATTCTTCCTATCCATCCAAAAGTAGAGATCCTTGGGCTTTGTGTAACTACCATTCTTCACGCCACCGGGACTACAGCAGCAGTGACGAGAAAGCAACTTCGCCACCCCCTTATGGTTCCCTCCATTTTTATCCTCACCACAGAAAGACCTCATCGTACAACATCAACAACCACGTTGGTGACAGTGGCAATGACCAGAGGCCTCTTGGACGTCATTCCAGCACTGATTCGCTGACCAGTGGATCATCCAGCGTCTTCAGCTACCAACTTGCTTCTGTGTCGAGTGCCAAGTCCACGCCGTCTCTTAGTCGTGATGCCGAAGTAGAACCTCGCAGGCCGCTGACACAGCACCAAGGTCCCAGCAGTCCGGGTGCTATCAGTAGTTCTCGATCTACGCCCAACTTGGAACAAGATATCATGGTAACGCGGCGTCTCAAAAAGCCATCCGTATACGAAACATTAGCAAACAAATCTGGACTTGATTTTTCACCTCTCATGCAGCCTCATCCATATTGGGAAGATCACGAGTCTAGGGATGAGTACGAAACCCAACTGCGATCAGCAGCTGCTGCATTTCAAGCCCAACACTCCAGGCAAGTTTCGAGTCAGTCATCGGGTTCTGAAAGGACTTCCTCGTCGTCAGCCTACAGTCATTCGGTCCACAGTCGTCAAGTTTCCAGCCAGTCCTCGTTTTCCGAGGAGGATTTTCGCATTCAGAGCATCAAGGAAGAATTCCTGCAACGGACAAGTAACCAGGATTATTACGTCAACTATGGAAATGGTACTGCCAAGGATGGGTCATATGGTCTTCCACAGTATTCGCCCCAGAAGTTTTATTCGTCGGACAATTTGATCTCGTCATATGTTGATGACAGAGATGTGGAGCTAAGGAAAGTGCTGAATTTCACGTGGGCCAAGAGTCAACCTGACCTCAAAGGTATTAGTCAAGTGGATGGAAAAATAGTTACTTCTCTTTCTCCCCCTCCACCTCCGGTTCGTGATGCATCTAGCCTCAAATACAGTGGACGATTTGTTCCTGGTCATGAGAAGTTTCCCTCATGGCCTATTGCTTCGAATCAGAGCAATGAAGATCTGGACGTTATGAGTGATGGTGAGAAACCTGAAAAGCCTATTTATAATCGCAGTAGAAAGATGTCTTCTGGTTATACCCAGTATCTCAAAACTGTTATAGAAAATCCTTTTGATAAAAGGAGAGATAAAAACTATGACATTCCTCCTCCTGTGTATGTATCATCGCATAATGATGTGAATTATAACAATTGCAAAGGTTACTACAGTCAATCTAGTAGTTACTATGTTCCGCATTTTGATCAAGATGGAAGACCTTGTGCAAACAGTG
Organism: Cryptops parisi; assembly: GCA_034695005.1. NCBI lineage: Eukaryota > Metazoa > Arthropoda > Chilopoda > Scolopendromorpha > Cryptopidae > Cryptops > Cryptops parisi. The sequence goes on along the minus strand of JAQIWH010000087.1, from coordinate 19,259 downwards.
AAAATGGTTCTAACAGAAATAGCTTAGATGAAAGAAACTTGGGTGCTACAGAAAGTATAGATGATGATGCACCACCTCCGCCTTATTCACCACCTAGGGGTAATAGTATTATCAGTACTGGCACAGGAAACCAGAGTTATGACTCGGAAAGCCACCTGGAAAGAAACGGTTGGATTTCAGAAAGCAAGGCCCAGCCACAAGTTGCTTATTCTAAACACAGTTCTCCTAAAAGTGAAGACAGTGAAAACAAAACTGCTTCTTGTGATAGCCACTCATCCACACCTTTTATGGATAGACTTCGTCGAGAGAGTCAACAATCGTTATGGACAAATGTTGAAGATGGCAGTCAAGGCAATTCCCCACCCACTGGTCGAGAAAGTGTCACAAGCAGCAATAGTAGCCAAGAAACACTGAAATGGCATGGTTCGACGAGTGACGTGAGTGTCGTCAGTGAACGAGCTCGATCTGGATACTCTGTTGAGACCATAGTTCACAGTGCTCGTGTTCAGCCACCACAGCGACATCACTCTGAGAGCGTCTTGTACTACAGCAGTGATCAACTGAAGAAGGAATGTAATCAAGCTGCTTTCTGCAATGGTATTGGCGAACAGAATGATACCTCGAATAGTCTTAATCGGCTTAGCAACAACAAAAATAATAAATCAAACAGCTTTAGTGAGAGTTCTTCCGGAGCTATGTGGAGAACAAAGGGGTCTAAGGAAAACTCACCTCCATATACTTGGGCAGACCAAGTGCAAAAGAATAATTTTCTCAATTCAACAGCTCCAAGAAGAATGGCCACATACACTGCAACAAGTTTTGTTTCCTCGCTTGGGCATGGTGAAGAAAGGAGGGCTGAATCTCTTGCCCGAGAAGAGTTTCGCTCGTTACCATCTCCCGAGTACGCCAAGCCTTTGTCTGTTGCCAAGCGTGTGCAAGACATTGAACGACAAGCAAGGAACAGCACCAGCGTCACAAATTCATTCAGAACTCGAGGCCCTTCGTCGACTGAGAGAAGGAACGACAAAGACATGATCATTACCTCCCCAACCTTTCCAAGTGGAAAGGTGAAGATGTCCACGAAACCTGGGGCAGGTTCATCTATGGGATCATCAACCACCATGGAAGGTGGAATCCCCCATCATTCACCATCATCAGACAAGCTCGTGTATCTGGATCCAGAGAAGAAGCACCGAGTTTCCGATCCTGAACTAAAAGCAATTCAAAAGCAGGCTGTGTTGTCTTTTTTCGAACGTCAAACTGGATTCAACAGTCAACAACAGCATCAAACACTAAATCGTTCACAAATGTCGAAGGAAAGTTATGCATCTAAAAGACCCCATTCGTTGCCAAGGGATTGTTATCAGGATTTTAAAAGCCACTCTCAGATGTATTCTTGCATGGATCGTGTACCAGAAGTTGATGCCGATTATTCTTCTAACGTGCTTTCATCTTCGTCGTCATCTTGCGGATCTTCTGGCGACTTCAAGGAAGAAATTGTAGGTCATTCAGCAAAATCTCTCGATCTTTTAGAGTTACACGCTGCCAGTTCAACCAATGGTGGTAGTCATTCCAGCAGTCCTCAAAAGACAAATCCCAGCACTTTAGGCCGCAGATCAGATGCCAATTCCGGATCCAGTCGAGTTGCCTTATATTATAATACGTACACACAAACTCTACCCTGGTCTGAGGATGACTCGTGCCCTCCATCATTGAAAGAAAGTCCCAGTTGCGGTTCTTCTCCCGTAAAATTATTAGAAGGCTGTGGAATCTCCAATTCACCGTACAAGGATAAAATATCAGGATCTCCGAGAGCTGAGCTTCATCAACACAGGAAGGATATTGGTCTTCAGACTGACTGTACCATTCCGCCCTGCGCTACTAGAAACACCACCTTGGACAATAGCCAGGTAAGCCGTGAAAAGTTTTTTATTCAAACGTTTCTGAAATTTTACCGGTTTTCTATATCCCCTGCTTGATTTCGTAATGCTAGAATTACGATACTGAATTTAAATGTATGACGTCAGACGTCTGAGTGTAGTTCTGTTTTGAGATCAGGTTGTATTGATATTGAAAGCCATTATTGAACACAAGTAGTACTATACAGGTAGTTCTTGATTTATGCTAATTCTGAATTGTGAATTATATGATGGAAGAAATTTTACAATTATGCTCGTTATAGGCAAAAAAATTATGCGATTCAGTGTGGTATGCATTAGTGACTGAACGTTTCTGCACTTGATGCTTTGCTCTACAATGTGTATGTGCTTTACAAATAGGTGGCACCACGTTAGGTGCAAATGCAAGCCTTTACGCTGGAATTGTCTAGTGTAGATATTTTTTTCAATTTGATGGTAATTTTTGTTAAATTCGTTCTTTTGATTCATGCGCGGTTTTATTTTAAAGAGTTCTTCTATAAATTGAGAACTACGTGTATATTATGTCACTATTCATGTTACGCTGGGGTGGACATGTGAGCTTAAAGTGAAATCTAATAATGATAGTGTCGGAACGTGAAACGATGGATGAAACGGAGTATTTCAAATGTAAACATTTGATTATAAAGTTATTGCTAGCTGAATGTATTCTGTATATTTTATCTCTTTCACATGATAGCACGTGATATGTAGTTGCACTTTCATTGCAGCAGGTACTCAGCAAAAACTTGAGTCACATATCAATCTTTCATCTCGAGTTATTTTCATGACCAAATGTTTTTCGCACCAAACTAGTGCTTAAAGTTTTTAAACAGTCTTTAGGAATGCCATTTTTTTGTTGCCTACTATGGGCAAGAAGTTTATTAGTCAACTTCTGCCACGCGTCAGAAATGACTAATTTATCTATCTCCTCTCTACTTTGTATTTTTACTTTTTTTTTTTTTACGAAATTTATAATTTTACAACCTTCGTGTTCATTAGACAAGAACATGAAATTTAGAACCTTTTTGTGGTTTCATATTTCGACTAGATTTCAAACAAAAAAAAAACGAGGGTTCATTCTGATTCATTACATTACCAAAAAAAAGCTGTTTTTTAGAGTATATAAATAACATAGTTTTCATCAGGAATTAAAAAAAGAACACATTGCAATAAGAAAAGTTACAACAACATAAAAAAACAGAAACAAAAAAAAAAAATTTTGAAGCATAGTTCGGGAACATACTATTCACAGCACTTGAACTACTTTTTTTCACGTTTATTTCAAAGGATTCATTCCAAAGCAAATATTATTTGTTTTTCTGTATACAGTAGTTGAGCAATAAGTGCATACAAGAAATTTTCAAATTATTCGAGTTCTATATATGCGATTTCGCCATTATGCGATGAGAGAAAATCCTTCCAGATGCTCCTTGCACACGACAAAATTTCGGTATTATGCAATGCTGTGAGCTGGTGCACACACAACTAACCACTTTTGCAATTGGTGATTTCCCCCACAACATGTACGCACGATGTCTAGTTTTTACATTTTGTTTTTTCAATTTCGATATTTGTGATTTTCCATTTATGCGATGTTTTTACAGAGCGTAACTTTCGCATAAATCGAAAAAGACTACCTGTAACTGGTTTTTCTAGTCGCTGAAAGTGAAAGTTCCAAATTACCTTAGGGAATATGAAACTTTTAAATGTCAATGAATTATGTTGGCTGTGTGTGGTCGATTTTTCTATTGTTTATTTTTCTTGGCACGGTGTCTTCAAATATTTAGCTCGGTGTTGTCACAGTATATTAGAAAAGAAATTGGGTCCTGATACTTTCCGTGGAGATTTGTAGCATTCGAAAACCTTACAATAGTTGTAGATGATGAGAGAAACCCTTTCCTTGTTTTCTTATCATTCCGAATCCGACATTTGGCGAATGTCCAGACTTTTTATTCTTACCCTATGTTTTTCTGTCTTGCTGAAAAAAACGGGTACTTTCAGTTTTGCGATGATGCTGAATAAGGACATTCCGTTTAATTTTTCAGTCGAAATAGAACTAGGGAGAACGTTTTGGCATTGTTAACCAAGTTTGACGTTTTTGTTTTTACATTAGGTGAAGTTCAATTAGAACCATAATAGATTCGCAGTTTATTCTGTGTGTTTGGAATTTTTCACATTGACATACAGTATTGATGTGTAATTGTGTTTGTATACTGTAGTTGAAGTGCGAATTTAGTTTTGTTTATTTTTTCATTTGAGAAGTTCTTCTGGCAGTGGTAGCAGTTGATACAATAAACTTGTTCTCTTCCTCGTGCGTTTTTTCTTGGTGACCAGACTATGACACAAGGATTTCTTGCCAGAAACACAATTCTTACATTTTGTTTTCTTCCCTGTCATTGACATGGTGACATCCGAGCCAGCTGCTTTGGTTGGCATTTCGGTCCTGACGTCATTCCCCATCTAAGTCGTTCTACTTAGAACCAAGCATGCGAGTCAGGATTTTCCACTCTCCCTGCACGTTTTACGACGACGACGCGACGACGAGCGACAATTCGACACGAAATTCAACAATACTTTTTAACACGATCGATCCCTAGTAGCAGTAGATTTTTTCTTTGTTTCATTTCCATTCTTTTGAGGAGAAGTTATTCGAGGCGATTTTTTTATACTCCACTCCATCGGCTTCGATTTCGACTGGAAGTGTGAGCTGATAAAGAGATGCCTGTTACGGAAATGCTGTTTTTGATTTTGAGGAAATTTTTGCCGGTGAGTTAGTTATATCTTTTTTTTTTGTCTGTAAAAAAGTACTATATATAGTACTATAGGTATCATGACTATATTATTGTAAAAAGTACAATGTTACACAGCATCAAAATAGTATTTAAATTTAACATTCGTAGTATTTACAGTTAATATTTGTAGGTCAGTCAGTCTTAATGGTTCACTTATGAAATGCAATGCTTCGGTTATACAGGAAGCAATTTTTGCGATTCGAATTCGATTTAAGCGAGTTCATCATATTCAATTTTGTGCGATTTTATGCTGTGTAAATAATTACATTAATCTCTCAACTATTAGTTTTTGAAAGATGATTTTTTTTTACCAAAATTCAAGAACAGCCATTTATATAAATGGAGGGCCTGGTGTAAGAGGGTGTTGTGAGTGACATTTTTGCAATTTTGAGGAAAATGCGTTTAAACATCTGAACTTGCCTTGCAATAATGTCTTTGCACATGTTGTTGTATTGCTGAAAATTATGCATCAGAAAGGTAGAATTGCATCTAACGCATTCGAATGGTTGTAGGTCATTTTCGACAAACATGTTACTCTTTTACACCAGGCTCTTCAATTCTAATTGCGGCTTCTTATATAAATGGCAGATTATGGATGTTCTTATATTTGTATAAGTAAACCAAAATGTCAAATCCAGATCAGTATTTGTTGACACTAGTAATCCATTAGTACAATTTGTCTTGCAATTATAAGAGAATCAATTGGGTGTATTTCAAAGAACTATGTAGTTTTATCGGTCGGTGTAATGTTTTCTTATTTATTATTATTATTATTATGAGTTATTTTTTTTATCTTCTCTCTGGTTTTGGATTATTAGAACGTTTACAATTTTTCCCTGGCAGCAGTTTCACGTGGTAGAAGATCCTTGATCTTGGTCTTTTGTCATTTTGCCAAAGACATACTGTATATACCTAAACCGAGTTTAAAAACAGAAATGAAAAATTAGCTCTTGCCAAAATAACAAATCGACTTAGACCCAAGATTATCCATGTTGGGAAGCACTTTCGATATCTTTATGGATTTACAAGTTATTTAACGTTACCTATATTAGATTAATTTTAGATTGTTAAAATAACTTGGCATGAGAAAAAAAAATTGCATTGCATCAAAGTCAGTCTGATTTCATCGCTGAGTGCTTAGAGAAGATGTAGAAAGTATGACATTCTTAGTCTATTAAAGGAAACAAAGAGATAAACCAGCTATTTAAAGCATTGCAACATACGCATATGGTAAAGTTTTAATCAGCGTTACATTTTACTTTTTTTCTTTCTGTTTTGTTTTTGTTTTGTTTTTCGGAACTGCCCGGATGTGACACTCCGGTTACCAAAATATTGACCAGAATGTTTTTTTTCCAACTCTCAAACAGTTTGTTGACTTGGGAATTAAATCTTTGTTTACTATGTATTGTTTGGGTTTAAGTTAATCTTCCTGCTAGAATTATCTCGTATCGGCAGAATCATTAGGAGTATCCGGAACAATTGATTATCCGGCATCAATTTTTCAGGCACGTTCTGGATTACAGCGTTAATATCAATAAAACTTAAAAAAAACAATATTAGCAATTTCTTAATTAATGAGGGTTTATCATCTGTAAATTTGCTAGAAATAAAAATCTAACCAGATGCTCGTTATATGCGAAACATTTGGCTGTTATACGATTTTGTGCGTTGGTGCACAAGTATATAGCAACAAGGGCTATATGCGAGTTTAGATTTTTTTTTAGATATTTTCAACGTTATTCTTGCATAAATTGTAGACTCGTATAGTTTTTGGTTGTTTTTTCTTGTTGTTGATTAAAGAATGAAATAGGGAAGTTGATTTTGTAATGAAGTTAATGGTGCAAATTATCCTTTTAACAGATTAATTTGACGCTCAGCACGTTGAAAATAAAGTCATTACATTGATTTCTACCAAATAACTAGTTTCATTAACCTCAATGTTACTAGATTTTCTTCTATTCATGTCCATTGTAAACTAACAAAAAAAATTGAAAACGGAAATAATAATGTATATATTCATACCATTATGACCTAAATATTTTTCCAACCTGTTTATATACGCAAAAAAATATATATAAAACTTTCGAATGCATTGTGCATTGTCAAGCTGATCATGTAGATTTATTATATATATTTTTTTGTAACATTATAATTTTCTGGTTAAAAAAGAGCCGGTAGCATTTGCAGTCCTTGATTTAAAAGGTCACTGCTTTACGTCCTTGACAAATAGAAATTGTAGCCAGGAATAAAAGAGAAATCGGGATAAGGGCGTATTCCCTTTCGTTCTGGGACCTGCACAATACGCGTGGGAGGCTGTGTGTGCTGTCATCTCAACTTGTAGCAAGTTGCATCTCTCTGAAGACGAAGAAGAAGTAGCTTTCCGCAAACACAACCATTCATTCCTCTGCTTGCAAGCTGCCACTCTAGCATGCTACATTTTGGCACTCGCACCCAGACCGGGGTTTTGATTGGTCAGATGCAAGGTGCAGATCCCACACTCTGAAACAGTTGTGCATGTGGTGATCACAGTTTGTGGGCAATTACCAACTCGCTGCAGTGAGAACTTTCAAGTTTTGTTTTATAGTTATTACTTTTTATTAGTTATAATTCATTTTGTGTTCACTCTTCACCATGATGGTAGATCAAGTATGAAAGTGCGACTACATGTTCTTGAAGAACGTCTTCAGTAGTGTTCTTTTCCGCCATGTATGGTTCTAGTGGGAACTTCGTGAGGTAACCGATGTAACAGACGATTATCATCATTGCGTAACTTTGTGGTTTTATGGTCATTGGAGATTCTTGTACATTCGTTTTGGACTATTGCTGTTGGTCAAGCTACAAGAACGAGCGTGGTTTTTTTTTGTGCAAGTTCTTTGAGTGTGTTCCAAATGTCGCAGGGATCTTCGCACATGTTCAGCTCTATCATGTGCTTGTTAGATGTCGAAACTGTAATGTTAATGGTGCTGCTTCTGGTACTGTCGTACTTGTGTATACGACTTCCCAGATGGTGGTCAGCACAATTTTATGCCAGGTGGGATTTCATCGCGTGGGACGGTGACACAGAGGTAAGAGATAGGAACGAGAGTATATCGAACTGGGTTGCGTTCTTTCTCAGGAAGTTAAAGAATTAAAGCTAAAAAGGTGTGACTGGTTATGTGACTCTAGTTATTTATAGAGATTTCTTTCACATTGATTGAGATCATCCATTCTTTCTGGCACGTTGTTTGCAATGAGATTTTTTATTTTTATTTTTTTTTGGCGCTTAAAAAAAACTAGTTCGGCCAAAAGGTGTGAAAGAAACCAAATTGACTATCGCAAATAGAAGTTGGTTAGGAGATGTCCTTATTTTTAGTGCTGAACAGTAAATTAAGTGGATTGCTCTTGTATTGTAGGGCTACGGTAGCTATACAGATTTTTGTTGCACCTGTTATGCATGTTAGTATGGTGAGGTTTCAACTAAGTTAATTAAACTAAACTACCCTTAAATATTTACTGTACTTGACTATATTTCACAGATTGTGAAAACATTGCACGAGATATCAAAAATCATTTAGGTTAAATATATTAGTTAGTGATGTACATACTTCGTGATTTTTGCCGATTTTACATCAAGATTGGAAAGTTCTCGATTCATGTCATTTCGAAAGAAATTTTTATATACTCGTTATATGCGAGAAATTTCGCTACAATGCGTTCTTATACTGTAGTGCACAAGTATCTGAACATAAATTTCTTTTCACTTTTTTCGATTTCGCTATATGTAATTTTGAACGTATGCAACGTTTTTGCAGAACTTGCATTCGCATAATTCGAGGACCTCATTTATCTAATATTGCACGAACTTTTAGAAAAAATGTTTTAAAAGTGATTTTAATAATGAATTAGTGGAACATAACATTTTTTTACTATTTTGATTCTATAGAAATACGTACTATAATCCGGCATTACAAGTCAGTTTTATTGCCAGGTTATGGGAGTTTCTTCACACGACTTCTCATTAATAGGCGTTTCATTTCCACAAAATCTGGATATGTTACCGGCAATGTATATGCAACCAATTCAGATATTCTATACAATGCCAAGTCTAATTTTGACAATGTATGAAATTAACATTGGAATAGTTACGTTGAGCAAACATTTAGGTTAGGTTAAAAACTAGGTTTACATATTCTTTTTTTTTCAGGGAAAATGTGGTTAATTAACCTAAACTAACCTTAACTAAATAGTTCTATAGTTTCATACTTTGTCAGAAGAGGATATGCGTTCTATAGAATGCCTGAATTTTATACATTGCCGATAACATATACATGTCTGTTATATTTCTACTAACTAGAGTACTTTCTACTACAATACTTAAATAGGGATAGTTAGAATGAACTTTCAACACATGACAAAAAATATCACAGAAGTGAAGATTTAACGAGGGTTCAAAGTTTTAGTTCATAACGTTCACATGGCCTGTATGACATTAGTATCATCTTTCGTTGTTTAATCTAGGGTAAAGTTAGTAATGGTTTTGGGGGGAAAACAACGCGTTTACTACAACTGAAAATATGTAATTGTTAGTGTGTATTTAAGAGGTCTTTGTTCATTGTTTTTATTCAATGACCGTGACATCAGGCAACCATCTGCACTGCCCAAAAAAACTTAAGATTTGAAATGTCTAATTGGCTCTTCTACGGTATTTTGGGTTCAGTGAAACTTGAGTATTTTTTTTTAAAAAAAAGATTTTTTTTTAATGTTTCTACGAACAAATGTGTAATAAGTGAATGTTCCTATGACGTTGTAGATGAGGTGTTTTTAATGAGTTTTCAGCTGAAAAATTCTTCAAAATCCTCACTTTCAATTGCTTTTATAGGGCGTCGCAACGTTTGTCATGCATGCATCAATTTGATGCTTTGACGATTTTTTTATTACTATAATAAAAAGAATGATGAAAATAAAAATTGATTTTGTATAAAGAGGTTAGTTTTTTTCTCGTTCTTTCTCTTCCATAAAAGTTACATTTATCATAGCTTTTTTATCACTAATGTCCTTGTCAAGAAAACGTCCTTGTCACGGTCACTAGCGAAACTATATATTTTTTTCACCTTTCGTAATAATAGCTACATACTCATAATTGCTACATATTAAAAATAGCAACGTGCATTTTTGTTTATTGGTTGTAATTCATGTCTTGCTATGAATTAGCATTTCAGTGACGTAGTAATTTGATGACAACAGAATACATTCACTTGAAATATTTTTTTAATTATTATATGTTCTTTTTGACCAGTGTTTATGAATTTGAAAAGATAAGAATCTAACGTAATTAAGGGGTGTTAAAGTTTTTTCATTACAATATCATATGCATATTACTATAATGGTTTTTGCAAGGCTTAGGCGTTTGGGTTGTCGACCCTGATTGTCGCCAAAGGGGGCTTTGTATTGTATTTTCATGTCACATCCCAGCCAATTAAAACATGAAATCCTGTCAGTGGGGAACACTGACATTCAATGATCTTACTTCAGCTTGTTCAAGTTATGGTTTAATTGATTTTGTTTTTCTTTCTTACAGAATAAACAGCCGAAGTTGACATCTTCACCTGCGAAATCTGATGATCAGAAAGAAAATGTCGAACATGTCAACAACAGGTAGAAATTGCATTTTAATTTTTGATTTTGAAAAATTTGTTTGACAATTGAATACAGAAGGTCCTAAGTTTATGCGAAGATTACGTCATATAAATCGATATACTGTATTGTATCGAAATTCTCATAAATCGGCAAAATTTCATCGTTCTGTCATTTGTGCATCACTGCACAGAATCGCATAATAGCGACATTTTTTGCATATAACTAAATTTTTTGGGACTTTTGTCGCACAATGTACAGTATTAGTGAAATTGCATATTAAAAAGCTCGCATAAAAATGGAGGACTTTCCTGTATTGTGTAAATATTTTGTTGGTATTTAGAAATGGTACAAAGATTATGGAAATTTGTGGCTTCTTCAATCTTCATTGGTGAAGAAAATTGGTCACACAGCTTAAGATGTATTTTTTCTCGTTGTTTTTGCCAAATGTTATTTTCACCATCGACGTTGTTGTTTCTGGCAATGACGTAGTTCACTGTTAGTTTGTTCCTTTTTTGTTATATTGGTGTTTACCTTTAGCTATTACGTTTAGCTGTATTACGTTTTTGGTTACAGCGTTTTGAAGGAAACCTATTACGTTTGAAACGCAACGATCCGATTTAAACTGACTGTTTACTTGATGTATTGTGACCAGGTATTTCAGGGGCTAGATACATCCTACTAAAGATAGTTGCCATGTATAAAGTCAGCACACCGTTTTTAGAGTTTCAAGTGCCAAAGACAGGTATAAATGTGTCGTTGAGTGGGTGATGAAATGGGATGGTGCCACTGGTGATTGATGACAGTCGAGACATTGGCAAAACAGACTATTGGCATAACTCCTGATGGTCGTATTATCGCGTTTTGTCAACAGTGCTGTCTGCTACTGATTGTTATAGTGTTCGCCAGCAGGAGGATATCCCTGTACCCACCATTAGCGCTGTCACCTCCTGGTGGCAACTCTAAACACTAACTGTAAATTGTGGTTTCTTAATGTCGTAATTCAACTATGAACACAGTATATATACTTGTTTGTGTCTGTGTATACATAATAGGCCTACATATACAGTATTGTATAGACATAACTACTGTACATTACATTGTAATACACTAATACTGTATATCACTGGTGGATTTATGGGGGTGGTTTAAGAAGTTCAAACCCCTCGCAGAACATGTTGAATTCATTGACGTGTTTAATGCTGTTTGGATGTATTTATGAGAAAAAAGTGGCAAAAACGACTAAATTGTGCATTTTTTGGGGTCTAAATACATAAAACATTCATTTGGAGCTTGAGTTGCTACGAAAACAACGTAATTTTTAGACATATTTGTCATAAAATTTTAGGTGAACCCCTCCTAAGAGTCGATTCTAAATCCGCCACTGTTGTATAAACATGTATACAAATACACTCGACCCTCGTTAAACCGCCTTCCCTACTATAGACCACTACGCCCACTTTTCGCCACTAAAGAACACAGAACCTATGTATCTTCCCACACATTAATCCGCCTTCTTTAAACCGCCACCCTCGTTCACTGCCAAACGTTTGTTGAGTACCAAGAATGGCGGTTTAAAGAGGTTCGACTGTAGTTTAAATAATACAATCACTTTTCAGAGTAATGTGAATTAATGTGAATTTGTACATCGTACTGTGCAAACAATGCGATCACACTGGTTATATTCCATGAGAACATCCTTGAAAGGTATCAAGATCAAGGGTCATATAATATGATTACATTTTTTTTCCCTTTGATTTCACCGATGGCGTGCTTACAAATCAGAGCAGTTGTTTGTTTTTTTTTCTTCCTTTTTCTGTGTATATCATACTTAGGACACATATTATTACATCTGTTTTTTTATTAAAAAAAATAAAGGAAAATCCAACCTTAGGTTTTTTACGCCTTTTAATGTATCCTTTGTCCATTGTATTCTTCACCTTGGCGGTCTCACTTTCTTCGCCGTTACATAGATACCCCTGTGAGAACCTTCAGTTTTTCTGGCATCTGGGAGACGTCGCATTTCTTCTACACAGACATTTCTCAGGTGACGGATGGTTAGGGGTACCTTTCCTTTTTTTCTTTCCTTTTTCTTGTTCGTTTCCCATACCATCACCCATCCCTCTTGTTCTTATTTTCCCTTCACCTTGTCAGTCATTATCGAAAGAGTCGACCTTTACCTACCTTTCGGTTGTAGGGTGTGGAACTTCAACTATGATGCTCAATGCTTACCCAGAGGTACTTACAACTTCACCCTCAGCTAACCTTGACAAAAAAAAAACAACTCCATCCAGCTGAGAGAAGAATTCGAATAGCTATTGGCAATAGAGTTTTTCCAATGGAATGCTAACCTACTATAGTAGACTGTTTTACAATTTATTTTTTTCTTCTTACCCCATTGACTAAAAATAACCACAAAAAACATGCTTCTTGGATCATATGTTTGTGTCAGCACACCGACAGATGACATAAGAAATTTACTGACTTTTTTGTATGAATCGAACTAAAAAATGTGTAGATTGAAACGAATGAATTTTAAAGGACGTTTAATTGACGTCAATGGAATGAATGCATTCAACTTTTTTTCTGAACAGGAACTGAAACACCTGTTTTGCAACGATTTTGGTTAATTATACATTTATTTTCTATGAATGCCAAATATAAAATAGCTTTTTTGAACCCTGTAATGTTAGACTATGCCGGATTACAGATGTTTATCGCAATTTCCTTTTTAATTTAAGTAAGGAAATTCTTCGATTTATGCCAGGGTTATGTTCTGTATAAACCGCATATAAATAGAATATACATTGTTTTTAATTTAAAAGAAAATTAATGCCGTACTAGAATTTTACAGGTTATGTTTATATTGAGGATTGTTGATGAGGGTGCGTAGTGGTACATAATTGTTTTAGATTATTATTTTTTTTTTAGAGTTTCGTTGATTCGAATTTAATTATTCTACTTCCGAATTACAAAAAAAACTATAAGAAACTAGGACGATGAATGATGATGTTCTCAATTCAGGAAGCCACGATTGAATTATTGCATTTTTATTGACACGGTTAAAAAAACGTCAATAAATTGCAACTGATGACAGACAGACAGGGAAAGAAGTTCTCGTGTCCTACTGAAATAGAGTTAAAAAAACCTATAATAAAAGCATCTAACTATTAAGCTGTTTAATGATAGTGTTGAAAGATCGGAAGAAAATAGGTCTGAATATTGTACCACAGAGGATTTCCAGCTGTCAAGTTCGAGAATAGATTGCCTTGTTTTTGTTGTTTTTGTGACTATAAAAATGTCAAATGTCGATTGCCAACATGTTCACCAAAGATAACTGAATCTTAACAGATCATATAGTACAGAGAATGTCTTCCAATTTTATAAACAACCAACAAGCAGCTGGTTATACAGATTATACAGATAAACTCCGGTTATTATGTTGATTATTGTAAATTTGTACATAATATGAAAAGTTAGAACCAGTTGTTTGGTGTGGTTAATTATGATTAATAGTGTAATCAAGACCCTAAAAATAGTACTGATGTTACCATTTTAATTCGTATTGTGATGCCTAGGCTTATAAAAAACTTGCATAATCCGGCATAATTTAGTTATTGGATTGCAAATCATTACGTCACAAGTAGTAATTTTGTCAATGAAAATTACCAAAATCAAGTCAACCAACTCTCGGTGTAGGGTTAGTTGACTTAAATTTTGTAAATGCTACTTAACTACTCTGATTTCAGTTAATTTAAGTTAATCATCGACACTTACAATTACACTTTTTTTCTTTAGTCAACCATCATCTCGTAAACGTTTTACACAATGGTTCTTAGAATGGTCATAAACTTTCATTGTTGTCTCTATTCAATTTTCGAAATTGTTTCATATATAACTAGCATCTTGAAGAATTGCTCTCGTCGAATAACAGTGAAATATGTGCATATGCAAATCGATGTACAGTATAAGGAATGAACATACAAATCGAGATACTGCACTAAACAATCGCCAATATGGTTCGGATTTGGAGAGTCCGATTTATTTTCTGCTAAGATTTTTTTTTTAAACCGAGATTAGATCTTTTTATTGAAAAAAAAATAATACTTGATGCAGTCTATGATGGCATTCCAACAACCCTTTGCATGCCAAAAGCTACCGAACTACTTTTGTTCCTTCCCCCTATGGTGTTGGACTTCCTACCGAGGTCACAGATCAGTGGTTCGCATCTCTACTACTACCAACCCTTCTTGTCTTTCACTGGTTTCGGTTTACCTTTGCTTTTTTTCGGCTTGCCTTCATGATGTTGTTTGTGTGTGTTTTTTTATTGGCAGTGGTAAATACCTTGTTTAGCCTAGGCTGCCCCAGTGCGCGCGTGTATGGGACGGCCATTTCGCCCAGTGACCCCCGGTGGCAAAGGTTCCTCCGCCCACAATGGACTACATATTAACATTTGATAAAGGAAGACACCTCGTGGGAGAGGAATGTTGACCGGATGCTTTTTCTTCATCTTTTTTTTCCGTTTAGTCCATTGATAAAAACGTTGCTTTTGGTCTTAGGGTGGTACTCTATAGTACTATGGTGATTTTCTTCTCTTTTCTTGCATCTTCAGGTTTCCATGTTTGTAGCTTGTGCTTGTTGACCACATTTGGATATGATTCCCATGGTATTGGGGATTTTTTGTAGATCATTCCTTTCTGGTCTGGACATGATTTGTGGCATTCAAGAAATGATGTTATATATTGTTGTTGTCTGGTACAGTCTTGTCTAGAGAACACACATAAATGGAGAACTTCCTGTTAGTTATTTATATTCCACCTTAAAAGCCAGACTGTTGATTTGACTATGAATTGAAATTCTAAGCATTTACCAGGTAATAGATGATGTTATGAATGGTATATGAGAGCTTGCGAAACGATCAGATTCCGATCGTAGTCTTAAGTCATCATTTCTTTGTGTGGCTGCAACCCGAAGAAGGAATGCGATGCGCTGAAAGTGATTCTCTTTGCATTGTCCATTTATGAATTTAATAGTCACGAGCATTAAAGAATTTGAATTGTCGCGATTTGATATCTCCTCCTAATGATCGAATGTATAATGCAGCGATTGAAATACAATACGTGACAAAAGATCAAGTAACTTGATTCTCTTCCAAAAGGCTTCGAGGACTTCTTCACCTCCTCTTTGTCAAAGCAGATACTTTTAGTAGCTACCAGCAATTTTCTATTTTTTGACTAATTTTCTAAGATAAAAAAAAATACTATATATACAATTAACCCACACACACAAAAAGGTCACCGATAAGACTTGGGTAAAATTACCTACAATATGTTGTCACTTGGGTGAAGAATTTTCCAGCAATAGAACAAGTAACCAGAATGTCGGCCAAAGTGGTTGTTGGGTTGCATTTTTTCCGAGGCCACGCGAAATGACACACAATTAACATTTGTATGTTATGAAAAAAACGGTGACTTATTACATTTGGTTTGCAGTTCATCTTGGACACAGTAAAACCAGGGATTTTAATACAGTACGTATCTAGAATGTCATAGCTATATCGACCGGATGTTGCATTTGTAAAGTCAAAAGGTAAAAACGCATGGAATTTTGTTTTGAATTTCCTATGGTTATTGCATCATATTTACTGTAATCTTTCACTTACTTTAGTATTGACAACGCATCATGTCTAGCGTTAGGATGCTGAATTTCAATTTTTTTTAATTGAATTGAATAACGTTGCATGTAACCATTCACAGTTTTGAATAAATGACAAAAGAGGTATTTAGCAACACATTGGTTGTCACATATTAGGTGCTCAATTTCGAAGTGATATATGTATGTTTTAGGCAGTTATGAGTTTGTTTATTTACAGCACTGGCTAGGTCCATATATGAGGCAGAGTTTTCCATAATAATCGCAATATTGAATTTTTGTAACATACAACGTTATTTCGAGCAAGCCTTCAATTCTAACAAGTTGAGTTTATTGGGATTTCTACCACACACATCGCCAAGGTATGCGTTTTATTGGGCACCGGTTACCAATGTCTAGTGATTGTCTGTAATGTACCAAAGTACCCAGAGAAGGGTCTGGGTTGTGATGAAGAGGTGACCTTTGGGGAGGAGAAGGAGCGGCAGGTGATTTTCAAACTATGTTCCACACCTCCCTCGGGGCACGTGTTGATCCCACAATGCACTGGGGCAAAAGCTCGTTTCCTGTTCGCTTTTTGCCTCAAACCGCGTCATAGTTTGAGCGGCTGCCGAACCCTGTGCATCGTTTCACACGCAAAGGTTTTTTTGCATTTTTTGACAATCCTGTGACACACTCAACCGTTGCAAAAGCGTGGTTGGCTTTTGACAGTGCGCTTCGTTGTTGGCATTACAACGTTTTACAAAACTCGGGCAGGGTTTTCACTATGCCTGTGTTGCACGAACGGCCTCGAACACCTCTTCTTAGGTAGGACTTTTGTATATATATATTTTTTCCTTTTAGTTTACAAGAATTTCTGTTTTTAGTTCATCTGTTTGGTACTCTGATGAGTTTGGAACTGCCACTCGGACAGGATCCGTGTAGTTGATATGGTTTGTCCTAGTTCGCAGGATCACAAAGTGTAAATCAGTATGTAGGAAACCACCAGTGGTTACAATTATTTCGAAGACACATAAAAAGTATAGTATATAGTTAATGAGCTTAGTTCACCGGTTGAATTTCATGTCAAGAACGTTAATCTTCAAATTCCACAAGTTATCTTCGTTTGCAGACTGTATATAGTCTGGGAGTTGCAATTGTAATGCAAATTATCAGGGTTTCGTTAATATGGCGTTAATTAGGTTTTGGTGTTAAAATTCTATGGATAGCCTTGCTCCACTGTTTGTCCTTGTGTGTCCATTGTATATGTCTTTGTCAAGTTTGGTCTTGTAACTGGGTCTCTCCAGTGCCATTCTTTAAACCTCTGATACGAAAACAATAGAAAAAGATGTTATCGTAGGAGAATAGTTTATAAAGAGTTTTTTATATAATTCTTTCATCGGTTGAAGAAATCGGTTTCAATGACAAAAGAATATTTCTTTGGAAAAAAAATATATTTTCTATAAAGATTTGATGTTTATCTGAAAACAGGATCGGTATTCATGGCTTTTGTTGATTTTTCTACGCACTGTTAGCATTGCTTCAAATTACTCAGTAAATCGCTGCAATGGAATTTCGAACAGTACATTTTTTGAATTCATGTTTGTTTGTTTGTTGTTGTTGTTCAATGCTCTAAGAAGGTTCTTCTTTTTTTTTGCCATGCAACAGGTGACTCATATCAATTGGAAGTTGTGTTGTTGATGATAAGGATCGAGTATCAAGTAAAATCGAAATCTGTTATGACTTATGAGTCACGTTTGGCTTTCAAACTTCATATTCAAAAACTTCACTTTCAAACACGTCAGTTTTAATGGAAGAAGATAACAAAGCGTGAGGGAGATCCTCGTTCCCATATTTCATGAAATTTATGAGTAACGAAGCACAATGAAGTAAGTGCAGTTTTATACGATGATACTTGTGTGTAACAGTAGTTGATAGTATAAGTTAGGAATTTGTGTCGAATTCGTTGTATTGCATTTTTGTTTTCTGGCTCATGTCATGCTTTTGATTCAGCCAGTGACATGTTCGTTCAGGCTGAGCATAATCCTGACATGCTTTCTCGGTTACTCATCGCTCTAGCTGGACGTGATATTATATTTTTTTGTGTGTGTTCCATCTAACTTCACATGTTGTATCAACATTGTCGTTTTCAATCAACCATTGTACAGTTGTTATGGAGCACTGACGGCCATTGTTGGACATGGTTGGTAACAAGTTAAATGTTACAACGGTTGAGAGGCATTGTGAATGGAATTTTACAGAGACATAGCTGTAAGGCATTGTTAACTTAAGTTCTTGACATTGGCACTAGTGTCTGAGTTCCTATCAATATCTCGAGATAAGAAGTTTCGTTTTAACACAGAGATAAAACTAAGGCTTTATTTTTCTGGGTATTTGTACACTGGTATACAGTAGGCGTGCCTTTAACCGAATAAAGGAAGTTCTCGATCTATGCGAATTTCATGTATTTTTGAAAGAAAATTTCCAAGTTGCTCGTTATATGCGAAAATATTTCACTAATATATGCGATTTTGTGTAATGGTGCACAAGTGACCGAATGCTTCTGCAAATGCTACAGCTTTGCACAATGTTTTTACTACGTGTAGCTCACATTGTCCGCTGTAGTGTTTCGATTTTATGAAAATTTCGACATATGCGATTTTTGATATAAGATATTATCAGAGCACTTACCCCGCATAAATTGAGGACAACCTCTTTCATCGTCAGGGCTTCGGTAGCTTCTCTTTTCGTTGAGCAGGTTAGAATGTCTTCATATTGCTATGATGCTATCTGCACTAATCAACTTTTGATCATTCTTATTAGTTAATTAAAATTCGAGAATGAAGTTCACCTTAGTGTTGGTAATTAATAGGGGGAAGTATGTAGAACAATAAGGGCAGAGATGCCACCCAACAAGTCCTGGTTTTTTCCTCCATCAAAGCTGCACTTGTAAGTGGCAAAGTGGAATCAATTTCGTGGGCGATGCTTCACGCTCAATTTTTCTTTATATTCCATCTCGTTAGAACCGCCACAACATCATCCATCTATTCATCCTTTATTTAAATCATCCCAGCCATCTGGTCGACCTCAAGAGTCGAGTGCCGAGACAATAAACTCACGTTCAATTTGGCATTTGCACACTTTATATATAAATATTTTTTTTATAGGGCCAAGTGGCATTCCAGAAAGTGTTGGCCCTTTTTTGTCTTTTCATTTCTGGGGTTGGTTCGATGCCCTAAGAGGGGGGCACGAGGGGGTCTTGAGACATTTGGAAGTCAACAATAACAAAGGTGCGCGGGTGGAAGGA
>JAQIWH010000086.1:0-78251 GCA_034695005.1 Cryptops parisi | reverse complement strand
TTGGAGGCGCCGGGTATCGATCCCGGTACCTCTCGCATGCTAAGCGAGCGCTCTACCATCTGAGCTACGCCCCCATACGGTAAAATACATCTTCTATTGTAGTTTATAAGTACAATAGAAACAAAGTTTTTTATTTCAATTTAACACTTGGTTTGAGTTGTGAGACAGATTACGGATGCATAGCATAGTGAATTTGTTTTGTATTTGTTTGAACTTATAGTAACCAACCGCATTTTGGGGGTTGCTTTTATATTTATATTTATGTTCGTTGTTTACAAGTTACAGTGTTGCCGCCAACATAAGCGGTTTACCACCAAATCTGGTGGCTTTGAGGGTATTATCAGAGGGAACAAACGCGCCTGCAGTTGTAGTGATGCATTGCATCAACAAGTGATCAGCAGGGAGATAGACAGACGGTGGTTGGTACATGTATATTGAAAAATAATAATTAGAGCAACAACTAACAATGGTTTTAGGGGGGAAAAACGACAATTCACGTAAAAATCTACTATCTCTACACTACACTGTAGACAGAGGCGGATTGGGTCATTGGGTAGTGCGGGAGGTTTCCCCGATGACAGATATAAGCAACTGCTGCCAAATTTTAATTTATGCAAATACAGTATCTCTGTCTTTGTATCGCTTTGGTTTTGTTTGTGTATCTATCTGCTAAGCTAGCATCTGCGAGATTTTAAATCATTAGATACAGCGAGATTTTCAAATGTTAAAAATTGAAATAAGTTGTCAAAAGCTGTCACTACATGGCGCTAGTGGTATTAAAATGCAAACATTTTTATCTTGTCTGAACATTTAAATCATGCGATGTTTGCAAATAGAAACAGCGAGATTTTTGCAAACGTTAAAAATTATCCAAATACACACATATTCATATACAATTACACATAGATTTTATGCATATTGTATTTCAAATGGCAGATGGTGTGCTGCCCCGAAATTGGCCTGGTTTTTTTTCACTGTTTTATCTTGTTGCAGAATCTTCTGTTGCGCTCTGAATGAACATCTTAAATAATAATTTGATCACATTTTTGGTGCAAGTGGTATTAAAATGTGCAAAGTAAAAACCTTCACTATTAAATTTAAATTAAATTTTAAATTTCAAATTCTGCTCCATGAACAACATATTAAAGCAACAAATTTAAGTGAAAACAAAAAACAAAAACCTCTTTACCTTACTGACTCGTACACATCAAACACTCCCAACGTTTCATCTTTGTTTAAAAAGGCTTTCTCAGGGGACAAGAACACACACACACCAGGACACAAGCAGCAACAAAAAAACAAAATATGACTTTCTTCAAAAACTTTAAAAAAGAAAAAGTCAAAAAAGTTTTATTGATGGTAAAAAATTTTCAGTTTTTTATTTTATCAAGCCTTTAAAATGAGGACCAAAGTTTGGACGGTGTGGCGTTTTTTGTAGTCCACTTCACTGTCAGCTAAAAAGTTTGCAAGTGTTTGGGTGGGTTTTTTTTCTCCAAACTAGTTCTTGTTTGCATTATTGTTACTGTTACAATAGATAGCCCAACTATAATTAAAAAATATCGATTCTGCAAAAAATACGGTACGATCTTTGCTACTATCTATGTGCAGCACAATAGATTAGATTATACTGTAGAAAAAATAATAACTAAAATAAAACAGGTATAAGTGGATCTGGAGGTTTCCGTGTGCAAATTACTGGTTTTAAACTCAGTGGGATTTCGGGTTTTGAAGTTGGAGCGAAATGCAAAATGGCTGGCTTGATGTTGTGGCTTGCTTGACGCGCCTGCTTCAAATGGAGGTGAGGTGAGTTGAACAGGTGTTAATACTAATTCAGCAGCTAATGATCGTTAAACACAAAATGTGTCATTTTAGGAGAGGTGTTATTAGGTAGTGTGGTTTTACATTGTGTGGTAATAAAACCGTTTCAATTCGCCCAGGTCATTCCGATTTAATGTTAACTACGCCAGCTTAGTTTATTTACTAGCAATGATCAAATAATGGAGCCCACAAGTAAAAGATTTTTACAAAAATTCAAATTTTACAACTCTCGCCATTATGAAAACCAAAAAATAAAGTCTGATGGCCAAATGACATGGCTGTAAAGCTCAGTCGGTGCCGTCGTTAAGTACCTACTCACCCCCACTCTGTGATTTCGTTAAAATCCAAGTACAGTACTTCTAATTAACCACCTTTATCATAACCACCGAAAACGATATATGAGCTTGGCTTAAATAGAATTACAACAATAAATCATACGTCATTATTTTACGAGCATACAGATAGTGTAGTTATGTCACAATTGGCAAAATCATATCATCCTAAGTGGACATAAAGCTTTTAGTTAACCTAAGTTGACACAACACGTGATACTGTAGCTAGGGACTATCTATATTACTAAAATTGTTGTGAGACGGATGTGACGTCAATATCGATGTTAATCTCGATATAATCAAGTACTTTGTCCTTCCCTCCCACATTTACATTGTATGCATCCCAAATTTGACCATGAATGAAAACTAGATTGTACCATTTCTGAACCAACCGTTGCTTGCGAGAGGAATGGCACACTAGTTTGAAGTAAATAATAAAGTGAGCTTATATTGTCAATATAAGCTCACTTTATTATTTACTTCAAACTAGTCCCAATCAAACCCTTCAATATAATATTGAAGGGTTTGATACAAAAGGTGGTGTTAAGTAACATTTTTGTCAAAAATGTTTTTAGAAGCATTTTCGAATGTGTTAGAATTCGAAAGTGTTTCGAATTCTACCTCCCTAGCAGAATTTTGAGCAAAACAAAAATGTGTGCAAGTGCACAGTGTGAACAAGTGTGAAATAACTCATACCAAGATTACTTGTATACGTATAGAAGTAATCTTGCTCCTACATAGACAGGGACAGCAAGGCAAGTTCTGATCTTTGAACGCGTTTTTCTCGAAATAATAAAAAATATATATATTTAACACCTTTTTACAACAAGCTCTTCATATACAGTATCTAAGATCAACTTATCTAGTGTGCTGTTTGGGTTATATGTTCCTGTGGATGCCATATGACAAGCCTTCGGGCAGTTGGTGCGCCTCTCAAAATCAAATACCTCTAAGATCACCTGTACTTTTATGTGTTTTTATTTTCCAGTTATGACTGGTTGCGTATTCTCTTGCATTCTGTAGAATCTTGTTTCATTGTGCCACTAAAATAGTGTAAAGAACTTTTATTTTTCTTTAAATCTTCCTTCTCAATACACAGTCTGTCTCAGTTGGGAAATGTGGTCACTTTACACAAGGATATAATTCAGTTGGGGTCAAATTTTCGATTCAAGATGACTAGTGCTTATATTTATAGATATCGCATCGAATAGTTTCATAATGATCTAATATAGGCCTATGTGTTTTCGTTTCAGGTCAACACAGTGCTACACGTATGACTTCTGTCGAACGACGACGATCTTCGTCGTGAACAGAATGACACGATTAAATCGGAAGGGCTTGACAACGAACTGCAAACTTGGTAATTCTTTTTTGTTACGTATGTATTATTGTAGGTAGTCTACAGCACTGTAGATTTCATTAAGTATAGGGAATATTTAGATATGGTTCGTGCTCAAACTCTTAAAGTCGATTCATTTTTATTAAAAATACAGCAATTTTCTTGTTTAAAAACTGAAACAGAGAAAGGCGAATCAGAGTAGGGCCTATGATAACACAGTACAGTAGGTAGAGTATTGCTCATGCGTGATAATGGTTTTTTTGTTGCCTACTTTATCTATCTCACAATGTATCTTTTTTGATACTATTCTAGCTAACAGAAAATAGTAGCTCGGAGACTTTATTATGGCTAAAATCACTATTAAACTAAACTCGTGATGCTGTAACGGTTATTTGAAATACGAACTCTCTTTTTAGTTGTTGAAAATGAACTGTGCCGATCAAAGGACCAACTAATGTTCAATTGGAACAATTTTATTGATTGATTATATATAGGTGAAATAATAGACAAGAGTAGGGTTTGTGAACTATCGATCTTTAGTCAACCTGTATTTTTTGTATGAAAGAGTAATGGTTAGTTAGCGGAGCGTAGACAAAAATTCTGTTTTTGGAACATCGAACCTAAACTTTGTCTCTTATCATAACACACTCGTATGATTTCGCGTGTCTAGTTGCAAGGTTGTCGAATTCACCATCGACATTTGGGATTGCATTACAACTTTGATAGATAAACCGACTGGAATTAAATGGCATTAATGTTTGTATTCATTGTATGTTTGTGAAAATAGAATTAACTCGGTTAATTCTAGTATAAATAAACTTGCACTGTAGAAGTAGGCTAAGCCGCTGTTTTTTTGATGTTTTTAGAATTCGGGGGGGTGGGGGTCTAATCGGACGGGTGTTGATGAGGACTCGTACGTACGAGTCACTATTTATTGTCCGTTGTTACTCGCCCATATTGTCAAAGGAGGGGGAGGGGTAGGTGGATCGGTTAAGAAAAGAGGGTGATCTTTTCTTTTGATGCGGGAAATTGCGGGTAATGATGTCACGGTGCTTGTGGCGCAAAAGCTTTTGGAGTGCGGCCTGTCACGGTCAACAAATCAATTAGCGTCGCCGATGCTTCCTCGGCGACACGTGACACCACCGATTGTCGCGCCGCACTCCCTCTTCGCGGAGCCCTCCACCCCCGCTCTTTGGTCGCCACGTGACCTCGGGTGCCGTCGAAACACCCGGGGCTGCGCGTTGTTTCGGGTTCCCACCACGACAACCCAGACCGAACCCGTCGGGGGGTGGTGGTCGCTTTGTGCGATTTCGACCCGCGTGCTGCTTTTGTTGGCCCACATTGTGTCGCTACCGCCGGAAGCTCCGGTCGGAAACCGTGGCGCTGCTGCTGCGGCCGCTGTGATGCAAATCATCTTCCGTAACATCATTGCCAGGCGCCTTACTCCACCCACCCCACTCGGTGGATCGAGTGGGTGGGCGGGCGAAGAAAAGTTGACAAGAATAAGCAAGGTTTTCTGCTGACCACACTTTATTCGGACACTCCACATATCCTTTCTGGCCTCGCATCATTTCAGGCACAACTTTTCATTTTTGTGGGCGACGATGTTGAGAAAAAGTTGGCCAGTGGTAAAAGTTAGTAGGGGTGGTTGTTGTTTTCCTCTTCCCTATCTCGCTTGTGGGTTGTCATCAACCGTATGTATCTTTTCAATCAACATCACGAGGGGAAGAAGCGATGGTCAAAAAACGGGGTGACGACGTGACACGCCAGATTAAGTTCTTATAGGGTGGAATGACGACTGGTTTGGTACCTTTTATTCTGTGCTGGATGTCATCGACGGTAGTTATCTTCGATGTTAACTTTAGCGAGTAAATGGTAAAAGGACTTTGCAGGATGATGAGGTCGTGGTAAAGAAAACTACATTAAGTGAAAGGCCATGAAACTGTTGCTCAAGGGTTTTGTTATTTTTTATCATTACTGTTATAATAGGTCCAAGCTTACGACGTCATAGGATTTCATAAAGCGCCGTCGTTTAACCATTTTCACTTAAATTCAAAGTGTTTATGTATACCGGGGTGGGCCAAACGTTTTTGTACCTATTTAAAAATATGAGTATCTCTTGATAAAAATTAAGTAAAGAAATTGTGAAAAGTTTTTTTATCTTAGTGATAGGGTAGCTTTCTCCTCCTCCAAACACAACGACGTTTCGGTTTCACCTCATACTCAGAGGCTTTCTCTGGGAGATAAAAAACTTTTTACTTAATTTTTTATTATGTGGTTTAGGGTAGGGGATTGTGCTAAGAATATGAATATCTTGAAAGGTTTGGGCTACAGATTTGAAAAACAAAACTGAAAGAACGTCCATTTTTTTTTGCTCTTTCTAAAAATGTATGGGCTTAGTAGGCCTTATTCATTTGGACATGGGTAATATGATCGTTTGAGAAAAACATACTTCCCAAAAAAGTTGTCAAAAAGCGACACTCTTCTTTCTGTAATACCTTGAAGCATGCTTGAAGCCAACTGCTGGGGATGGTTTACGCATAAGTTGGTTAGAATTAGACCATGGAGTTATAAGTTAATTACATACTTACTTCATCTCCATGGTTAGACTACAGAGTATTGGCAACTTTTATTGGGGTAAGTTTTTTACACATTTAATTCAAACGGCCACTACTCAGCTTTAAATGAACGTAGGATCCTACACCTATATATTTTTAGAAAGAGCGTCAAATGAACTTTTTTTCAGTGGTTTTTCTAATCTGTAGTAGTCCAAACCGTTTAGGAAATATTCATATTTTTAAACAGGTGCAAAAACTTTTGGTCCACCCGGTTCCGGTATAATGCATTTGGTGAAATGCAAAAAACCGTATTTTCTGAGAATAGGTAAGCGTTACCTGATAAAAACGTATTCGAACGATATACAGACGAGGCAGGTAGATTTATTGGTTTAATTTTATTGGCTATGTTAACTACTCTAGGTTAATCTAGATTAATTTAAAACACTCTTTTATCGGTGATAAGAAAGAGAAAAGTGTTACTACTACTCGTAATTCACCTCAATTACGAGTAGTAGTGAAAGCTCTTGTACCTTGGGATGTCTTGTACTGTACCTAGGGTCTAGGGACATGGCCGTTGCATTTTCATACGTTAAACACTAATTTTATAGTGTGTGTTGTGCTCATTGAGTAACCCATCCACCTTTTTCATTTTAACGCAATCGGCCGAAATGTTTGCCAACTGCACACAAAAGTCAGTTTTTTGGTACCGGTAGTAAAAGTAATCTTAGTCGCTTAACTGAATGCTATCTTGGCCAACTACCGAAGATTTAGATTTGGATCTTGAATGTAATGGTCGTGTAGTGTATTAGGAGGCTTGAACTGAAAGAATTATGAATGCCGCCATTTGGGGAAAATGCATGATTAC
Organism: Cryptops parisi; assembly: GCA_034695005.1. Lineage (NCBI taxonomy): Eukaryota > Metazoa > Arthropoda > Chilopoda > Scolopendromorpha > Cryptopidae > Cryptops > Cryptops parisi. Next base: position 71,339 of record JAQIWH010000086.1, on the reverse strand, counting down.
CAAATATTTTTATATTCTATTTATTTATTTGACAGACTGCATATTAACGGGTAATTTAACAACACAATTAGACATAAACTAGGATTAAAACACAATAAAACGAAGTAAAACAAGGTAGGAGGTATATACAGGTAGGAGGGGTGCTAGCATCCGTGCATGGCACGGGGCTACTTGCTAAAATGCATAAATTGAATCGTTTTAGACTAGTCTATAGCATAAATGCATTAGGTTGCATATAATTTGCACTTTTGGACTTTTTGGAGCAAGAATATGGACTGGTACTATTGTAAATCTTTTTTTTTTGTGTCATTTCTTTCTTTTTGTCGCTTCACTTTCTGGTTGTTTCAGTCGCTCGCTTCACTTCCAAAACAATAGAAACGATACTGAACTTTGGAAAAATGGCGTAATTGAATTTATAAATTAGCATGATATTTGGAATAACGGTGTAATTACATTTTTAAATTAATTCATAATTTGAGGCTTGTGAACTAAAGTTAGCAGATTTGTTTGCAAAAACCCGTTCATTTTGCTTCTGATAAATATACGTTTGACAGGAATTCATTTTAATCTTAAATTGGAAGGTGCCAAAAATTTTCTCCTTTTTCTCAAAACTACATTTTTTGGAGATAGGTCAGTATTTCATTATTCAACTTTTCACTTAGCGTGAGCTGCTATTACGGTGATGGAATGAGCCTTTTTGAGACTCCCAACCCAATGAGTGGGTACACCCTCAATGCCTTCTTGTGTTGTTTTCACGGAAAGCTTTGGGTCACTGCAGTCGATTAGCAACCCGTTGGATTGGATCGTTTCCACTTTGCTAATTCCTAATGAGTCGGAGAGGTGAGGTGAAGAACCAGCGTAGCAGCACGGTTGGCGACTAAAACGCTCCGTATCGGTGGGTGAGATTTCGGCGTTGACATTTCGATTGCGTTTTCTCTGAAGTGTAGTGAACCGCTTTAACCGGTGTCATGCATTGGTTTGGGTTAGTTTTCGATAAGCTTATACCGGCACCTTGACTAGAACGATCACGGTTGGCGGTGGCAGCAGCAATGCAAACACACGACCCGGGGGAGCCAAGAGAAAGAGAGGGAGAGGGAACCCGGGTTCCCACACAACCGTGGTCGACGAGCGCTTTGAAAGGAGACTCTCATTGCTGGCGGAAAATTCAGGGACAAAATGGGTTCTTTTCTCGGCAACCAATGAGGTGGAAAAGGTGGCTTTCCATCACCCATTTCTTTTGTTTATTGGACGCATTCGGAGAATCACGTGACACGATGGATGAGGGCCCTTCCGCTTTTTCCCTCGGGGTAGTAGTAGCCGGACTCAAAGGGATGAGGGGGAGGGAGGGACACGGGGTCACTGGCGACGGATGTTGGTTTATTTACCCGGAATCGGCGAATTTTGCTTTCATTGGTTCCGATCGTCGATCAAGGCGCTCACGGGTCACCCGACTCAACGGTCTGCTGAGGTGAAGGAATGTCTAACGTGAGCTCAATGTGAACGGCTATCATCAAAATATCACGTTTGAGTTTTTTATTTTATTTTATTACGATCCAATGGATCACATCGACAACGAAAAACATTTTATTGATATATGTACTATAAATAAGACTTTATTCAAATAAAAATATACGTTGTTAAAGTAAATTATTATAGGGACTAGCGAAAGACAAGGGACTTGTTAGCGAATTCTTAATGCCCAAAAAAGTATGGCTTTGCCTTTAAAACATGATTGATTATATATTTCAACTAAAACTTTTTTATTGACTACAAGTAAGCTACCGACTACTTTAGTTAAAAATCAAAAAAAGCCGCTAATCTTTGACCGACCGGGTATATAAAAAACAATCTCCTCCAACGTTTCGCTCTCACCCTGCAAAGGGCTTGTCCACGGAAACAAATTTCAGCAACAGCAACAAAAAGAGCGGAGAGTATATTCTATCTACCTGGTCGGTAAAAAATGAGCGGCTTTTTTTTGGTTTTTTAACTAGTTGGTTAAAAGTTACTTGTAGTTATAAATACGTTTTCCTACCTTAACATACAGTACATAACTTGAAAATAAAGTAATTGCTAATCAAAAGTTAATAAAAAAAATAGCAGATCACTTAGTTTTAACTCACCGAGTAACTTGACCAACACAACGTTACCTTCCGACGTTTCGCTCCCCTCTTAGAGGTTTTTTTAAAGGAAAAATAGAAAAAGAAAAGATGCGAAAAGAACCCCTGAGGAGTGTTGGTCAAGCTACCCGGTCAGTTAAAAGTAAGTGAATTGCTATTTTTATTAACTTTTGATCAGCAGTTACTTTGTTTTCTAGTTTAAAACTTTGTTTTGTTAATGCGGGTAGAGAAATACAAATTTTAAGGTTTTTTTGTTAATTTAAAAAACAAAATGTGTTTGAATCGGATAAATGTTTGTTTGTCCTCTCTTGTATGTTTGTTACTAAAATTCCTATTTTCAACAAGTCGACTTATTTTCTCGGGTTGAAAAGTACAGTATGAGCTATACACGGTGTTCCTAAACGGTCTGGCTAAATTTTAACCACTGATGCCATGCATCAAAAGAAAGAAAGTCCATATAAACACGGGTCCGGAACGAAAATGCCCTCTCCCCCACGCCGGACTTCTCGAACATTTTGGACAAAAAACGTGAGTTCATTCTGTGTTTTCTCCGAAAGGAAGTATTTCCGGACTCATGTGGGATTTTGCGTTGTTTTAATGCGTAATATTTGTGTTAAAATTTGGCCGAATCTTTTAAGAACACCCTGCATAACACGCATGTATGTACGCAAGCTATAGAAAAACTCTCGACGAATGAAAAATGTTGACAGGAATGGTCACAAGCAAATAGCGACGATGTTATATTATAAGGTTTTTAAGTATTGTACGTTTAGATTTAAACGGACAGATTCCAGGTGTTGTCATTTCATGCTCAATTTTTTTATGACGCTTCGTTTGAAACATTTCAGGATTATGTGGTGATGTCACACAGATTCCTAATCTTACGTTAGTAGGTGTTACTACAAAACATTGTCCAAAACCATGACCCATGACGTGTAATTAGTACCATGATCCAATGCACACCTTGTCGTCAGAGTCCAAAATTCCTGTTATTTTATCGACTCGTTCCATTTCCCTAAACCTAAATGATGTGTCTTGTGTAGTAGAACACAATACATCCTCGTAGGGAAAAGATGGGTAAAATGACGAATTAGTTTGTTTTTTAATAAACTATCGGTAAATAGCAGCTATGTGCGTTTCTCCAAGATGCAACATTGGACCTATTTTCGCTAAGTTATTGCCAACTGGAGTACCTTAGCTAGAATACATAAGTTTTTTTAATTATTTCTTTAACTGTTTTAATCAGTCTATCCGCTATCGTAAGAGTTTTGACTAGAATAACGTGTACATAACTGCCAGAAGCTTGATATTTTTTGTACATAGCACATGGATTTGGGTTCTATTAGTTAGAATGGCCTCTGTACTTATCGTCTGATAATATGGGAAAGTCCAACTTGTTTTGAGATACTGCGGGGCAAGATGGCGGGAGTAAGATGATGAATTCGACAACATTGGATGAACAACAATTCGTCATCCAAGCTTATTCGGAAAAAATAACAACTAACTAGTGTGTCATTACAAGCACTTCAGTTGAAAAATGTTTTTAAAAAAAAGACGAACAGATTGTAATTCAGCATAGGCTGCATTCGAAATATGACATCAACAGTTTAATGAAGCCGAGCCTATACACAAGTGCCCAGTACTGTAGCCTATTGTTACATACTTGGTTATTTGATCACGTTACGCGGTACGATAACTGAATCCGCTGAACGCGCTTACAATACAGTATTGTAGTTAGTGTTTAGTTATTTATTTTGACTTTTTTTTTTTGAACATGCCATCAGTACTAAGCTAATGTTTCTTAACCCTTAATTTGGACATTGACCATATTCTGTATGGGTGCAAATTTGAGTTTATTATAGTGTTATAAATATTTTTCATGTTACTTTTGCATATGGAAATGGGTGATGATATAACGAATTCACCCGAATGTCATTCGATGCGTCCGAATTGTTGATGCCCCTCCAGATAAGCAAGGTTAGCCTTGACGTTTAACGACAACCGGTCATTCTTTGACTTTTTTTCTCGAGATGAAAAACAAGACCAGACAAAAAAATCGCCAGAATGTTTGTCAACTACGAATGAGAGGGATAAAAAGGAGGTTGGGGGAAGGAGTTCTTTGTTGACGTTTTGACTCGACGTGACGATGGCGTGGGCGTGACGGGGAGCTTGATGGATGACGTTGTCTGTCGGCGGTGAACGTCCTCTTGTGTCGCCACGCGACTCGCACAATGGGAAGATGTTCGTGTCGGACGGGGCGGCAGCCTCGATTAGGCAGCTCTCGACGACGACGACGACCTACTGCCGCCCCCGCCTTTTTGGCCACGCCCCCATCCCTGAGCGAGTGCCCCCGGAAAGCACGTGAGGGAAGCACCCGCTGAGATTTTAATGCACACTTCACACGACGTGCTGATTCTCATCTTCCTGTTTTCGCAATTCTTTTGTCGAGCGTGAACGAGAGGTTGCGACAGTTTTTCTTATTATTTCATTTGAATTTCTGTATTTTTAATTTTATGGTTTGGAAATTGACAATCCTGTCATAGATTTAATCTTCAGGAATGCTTAAAACAGAATAAAGAATGGCCCATCCAATAAAAATCGTTATCCGGGGTAATCCTTTGTGAGAGAATTTGGAGAAAACAATAAAAGGTAGTTGGCAAAAGTAAATGTACCCCCTTCGCAATATAAAACAACTGGGGTGTTAATGAATACTACACAGTAGTTAACTCACCGTGTATTTTACAAATACTTTTTTTCTTGTAGTGTGTAGTTAATAGAATATGTTTGGAATCTAATTTGACTATTCGGAAATAACGTTGAAGTTGCAGAAATAATTTAGCGTCGTTAATGAACGTTTAAATAGAACGTTGTTAGCTATGCAAGTTGAATCTGAATGGTCGGTACAAACTTTGGAAATAAGTTCTAAGGAAATCGGCGAAATTATCACATCGAAATCGCCTAGTTTGTTTCTATCGCCATTGCAGGCAACTTCGAACCGTCGTAACTGCGCAAGCAATCTTTTCCAACCCCATGTTCATAAGACATTTTCTGCTTGTCTTGGTTCCTAGAACGTATTCTCAAAGTTTGCACAGACCACCCAAATTTCACTTGTATATTCACACTGGTTTAATGACACCACGAGGGGTAGCACGATTCGAGTGACGAGAAAACTCTTTTGATAACGAAACTCATTTATTTATTTATTTTTTACATCTTTGAGATTTTGTACAACGGAATGACTAGATGGGGTTAGAATCTAAAACTCTTACGAAAAGAAAAGAGTAGATTGCGTACATACATATACTGTTCATTGGGCACGACACCTGTCTTGGCACGGTGCGTGAGAGGTATTTAACTCGATATGTTCCATCCATGTTGCGGACGTAATAGATGGAATTTGAAAGAAAACAAAACACGCAGTGGGGTTCAGTTCACTCCACGAACGATATAATTAACAGTACGATAGTAACGCTGGTTGACAGACACTAACGGCGATGACGATGTTCTTCCTTCCGAGAAAAGAGAAGCACGCGCGTGCGTGCGTGCGTCGAGGGTGGGCATCATAACTAGGTTCCATAGCCGCCGTTGTTGAGACAGTCGGCCGTTAGCGACAGGGAGGTGAGAATACTGCGACGATTCGGATTGACACCCAGATTCTCCCAGTTGATCCACGACAGACGAGCCGTTAAATCTGAAAGGACCAAAGACAACAGCGATGAGAGAGTTGGACCACGTGATCGAAGAATGGAGACACGAGCATAAGGCGAACGTACCGCTGGTGTTCCATTCGGCACCTCGCTCGTTCTTGATCTCTCCTTTGAGACACTTTTCGATGTAAGTGAGCGGGTCGTAGTCGGAAATCAGGATTTCTCGAAGCAGGGCGATATAGGCGATGGCCAGACGAAGCGTGTCGATCTTGGACAAACGCTTCTCGTAGGGAAACGTGGGCACGTGGCAACGAAGCTCGTCGAAAGCCGCGTTGATACTGAAGAGGAAGAACGAAGGGGGAAAGAAACCAGTTTACTCACCGTGTTCGTCTGAACCGAGAAGACGGACGACACAACGAACGGGACCACTACGACTCTACTTAAGCTTATTGATCATGCACGAGCAAATAATGAAATAATGGAGCTACGAAAGAACCTCATAAAATTTTTTTTAATATATATATATAATCACGTTCGATCATCTCATCGAACGACGCGGTGAAAACAATTTTGACCTAGCTACTAATTGTATAAACCACGACTACATGTCCAGTGGACTATGGGAATGCCTCCGTGTTGAGGTAGACAAAAACAAAACCAAACAAAAGAAAACAAAAAATGAGAGGAAGTTGTCTTTTTCTACGGGGTGTTTCTTTTTTCTTCTTTGTGGATTGTTTGTCATCGAGTGAGTCAGTCGTTGTTGGAAAGAGTGGTTTGGACGCGTTGTTGGACCACCCCTATGAGATGGAAATTCATTCACGTGGGTTTGTTACGGCTAATATGAACGTATAAAGCCTATAGATAAGATTGTATAAGAGTGGTTTGTCTTATTCTTAACCGACGATCGATCGTGTCTGCTATCGATCGATACTCGGGGTCGAACGAGGATAAAAGGCTTGATCTCGCTCGCTACTCTTCGCACACTGTCGTATTTCGGGAAAGCCTAACTCCGGTTCTAGTCTAAAATGCAGCTGTCTTTTAGTTTATTGTTCTATGTCTACGTCCTTAAAGGGACAAAAATGAACTAAAAGAAACAGGAAATACGAACATTAAAATAGGTTAAACTTAACTATACAGAATTAAAACTATTACTAACATTATTGTAAAGTTGATTTCTATAATTGAATCAGATTGAATCGAAGGTTGAGCAACTTGCAGCAACGATTTGTATTAATTGTTGGGTTTTCTATTTTTTAATTGAAATTATGTGGACCTGATCGACACTAATCTCGTTTGTAGGATGTGATTAAATTCGTTTAGTGTTCGTTCCACTTTGTCACGTACTGGCGTATTTCTATGCATTTTGCCTTGAAATTGTCTAAATCCACTAAATAGTTACGACTATAAGCCATGTTGTATTAGTTTTTTCAGTTGTCTTTTTTTTGTATATAGTCATTTTTTATAATCATGTTGTATTAGTTGAACATTGTTCTTGCCGAATGGAAAATGAAAGTTCATTGTAACGCGTCCTAAGCCTAACGTGGGCCGACGCGAAACGTGGATTTAAGCCTTTTAGGTTGACGATCGAATAAAAGTGAAACTAGGATATCGTCGTCTTATTTTAGATATTTCTTATTCGGCTATTAAACTCTTACAATTTCTACAAATACAAAAGAATTCACAAATACATAATCATGATTACTGCACTGTGATCAAGTTTCTAAATGAAACGAAACGTTAGTGTGTGAAGAGTTTTAGTGATTGTTTTTGGCCTACTCAATCAGTCACCTTTTTTGACACCTTTTTTGTCTTTTGATCGTCGTGAGGTGGTTTGCTTGGATGTACGTTTTTCTTATAATTTTTGTTTGTTTTTAATGAACGCTTTGTGTGATCACTTTGGACGATAACATACTGATGAATAACGACGAAACAAGACAAGGCTATTCAACGTTGTTTGCCGTTTATGAATGTAGAAAAGAAATGTGTTTAATGCAAAAAAATGCAAGTTGACAGAACGAAAGCATAAATTAAAACACAATACTTCAGTACGACTCTGCTACGGTACTTGTTTAATAAAAAAAAGGAAGCTAAATATTGTATGCTTTTGGAAAATATTGCAAAACGTTCACTGGCTGTAGTTTTTCCCTACGGATCAAGATTGCTGTCATAACTTTTGACTTTGAATCCATAATACCGTTCACCACCCGACCGACTGCTGTTTTATAATTCAAGATGTTTCAGGCAAACTAAACGTTTGTCTTAGTAAGGAAACAGCACAGTTTTAAAAAAAAAATAGTCTAACCACTCGTTCTTTATTGTTAATTTGTGCCTAAGGTGAAGTAGATGAAGTACTCGAGGGATAATACAGCACGGTCTGTTAGCCACTCTTTCCACGTGAAACGAAACAGGAATTTGTTTGCGCGATGACTATTCATTTGTGGTCTCTCCCGGTGATTGAAAAATAATACAAATGGATGTTTTCATTAAAATAACAGAAATGGTTATCATCATGTCCAGTTTCCTCGAATTCACGGAGCTCTCCCCTTTAGGTCTGGACATTATTAGTTTTCCAATGAGAGGCTTGTATAGGAAATTTTAGTTTGGACTGAAACGGTCGGTTGGCAAACTGTACACAACTTGTAACCACAACCGAATTTTTGGTTTTTGCATTGTCAGTTGCGAAAATAAATCGACGAGGCCGTCTGTCAGTGCACGTGTTTGCCAATCAACGCGACCGTTTCGGTCCGTTCAACAACGACAAAAGTTGTTTGTTTTCTTAAATTACGGGATTGGTTGAACCGATTTTGCGGTTCGATCTGTCGTTAAGAATGATGAGGGCTATCACTGAGAGATAAATTATGAAAAGCATGCTCTCTAAAACTGGTTGGTTTACAGCAGTTTACTTACACTGAACTCTTCGTCCCTGCTGATTGAATTCTAAAGAAAATAAAATCGAGTTTTTAAACCTCCGAGACAAACCCACAATCGCACTGCATTTTATACGAAACTCCTGATTTCTGTTGGTGTTGATGATAAACCAGAATCGATTTTTTTTTTGTTACTTCTTTTCAATAAGTTATACTTTTAATCTACTTGAACTTATCGATAGGTGGTTAAGCGAGAGGCTCGACGAGGTAAGTGAGGATCCGTGTTGTAAGGAGTAAGATAACGACAGTTACATTAAGAAGAAAACATTTAAAACGGTCGAGAAAATAGCAAACGTCGTTCATTATTCCCAAATTGATAAAATGTAGAGTCCACCGGAAAAATCCGATTAGGGTTCACACGATGATCATTCTTCTTTTTCATCTTGTTCTTCTCGAACCAGCCTCGATTCAACGGCCATTTTGTATCGTGCGAGAAACGTGAAGTGGTGGTTATGACTAATTCGTCGTCGATTGTCTTTCTAAATTTTAGAAATTTTAGCATGAAGAAAACGATGACAGTGTTGGATACGAAGAAGACGATTCTAAGCATTGACTTGAAACAACCTTCGCCATCTCGAATGAGAAGAAGAGCTGGAACGGGAGGAGAAAGTAGAAGGAGGAGGAATGGACAAGCAAAGAAAGCGACAACGACAGCAGAACGTCTTATTAGTGTACGTGCGTGATGGCGATTCTAGGTAGGCTCACCCATTGGATTTATTTCATCGCGATTTCAAGTTACCGTAATTTAATCTCGATCAATGCTATTCCAATCCAACTATGCTCCCATCCCATTCATCTTCTTAATTCTTCTAGTCTTCTAATCAATAGAATGGTTGATTTTCACTAACCCACCCGAGTGATCTAAGATAAGCCTATTTTTCGTTAACACGGTTTAATGTTAAACCGTGATTTCATTTCTTCTTCAGAAATTGTTTTGTTTTATTTAAAGAAGTAAAAGAGTTCAACTTTTAGAACGAACGTTTGGGATCACAACTCGCGTAAAATTCTAAGTTGAACGTTGTCGTTCTTTTCGTGTTTATTGCTTATAGTGCATAGTTTCCTCAGTGCCACAGTGAAATCAGCAATTTGTAATGCACTGTAATAAGATGAGAATGTTACTTTATATAACAATGAATGCTTCTTGATTCTATGTCGTCAGAGTGCAAAATAGGATTTGGCGAACGATATTTGGCCACTTATCTCTTGGAGGATGTGAGTTAATTTTTTAAATCATTGGTGATTAAATTTCATCTTTGGAAATTCTTAAGCGAGTAAGGTGAGGAATTGGAAAAAAATAAAGAGGGACGAAGGTTGTTTTCGGCTTTGAACTGTAGTAATAACAGTCTCGGTTGATGTTGTTTCTCGGTTTAGTACGATGGTACAAAATGTATCAATTACATTACCGACGACTTGGTTAACGAGTGAGGAGTTGATAGAAAGATACCAAAAAGCGGTTGGGGTAAAAGTACGAGTCTGCTCGTAGTAGTAGTAGCCACATAATTAGAGGCCACGTGTAGGTGGAAAAACTTGTCCTTAGCGTCAAGGGATATTGTTAGTAGACGAACGCACAGCGAAGAGTGAAATAGGGAGTGTGTATGTGATGCTGATTGTCTGTCGCTTACCTGAGCATGCGTTTTCGTTCTCGGATGTTGGCTGCGTGTCTTTGGACCCGGTAGGGACTGTGGGGAGGAAACGGACTACTCGCGTCCGAAGGACTACCCGCTTCTTCTTGTTCATCTCCTGATAACAAGCAGAATGAGAAAAAAAAGCTATGTTGAAAATACAGCACACAACAACGCCATTTTGTCATTAACTTTCTACGATAGGCAACCTTTTTGTTTCAAAATGAATGAAACGATCTAACGATCTAACGTATTATCACTATTATCTCCAGTCACGACGCAAAACTCCTAAAGAAAAGTATAGTTGTGATGCTGTCTTGGAAATCCGCGATAATTGACGACAAATTGTCGTCGACAATCCTATAGATATAAAGTTTAAAAGACTCGAGCGTTGACGTGTGAAGCCGCATCCGCGCGTTTCTTCTGTCGTGGAATTCGACCCAGCGGTTGGAAGCGCGACCAATTTGTCGCGTCGACCGGCGACGGCTCAGTAATTTTTGTTTCTTTAACCATTTTGTCGTCAGTGCCTTGCTGGTAGCGAAGGAAGTCGATGTCGTTAATGAGAGAGGGGTGAAAAAGTGGCGTACTCACCCGAAACGCACGGGGCGTAGGCGGGTAGTCGTTGGGCGAAAGCGCAAGACGGCAAGTCGACGACGGGGGGTTCGTCGTCTGGACGTGGATCGTAGCGACACTGTTGCAACATCGTCGCGGGGGCTAAGTTGGCGGAGGTGCGGTCGTCGGCGAACAAGTCGAGGCTGAGGTCGGACGACGAGGGCGCCGTGGCGCAAAGACGACCCGCCGTGGTCGGACCGAAGTCGTAGAGCACCGAACTCGCCATGATGACGCCGCCGATCGACTCGGTGGTGGTGGTCCTGCCGGGTACTGTTGCTGTCGTCGTCGTCGTCTGGAGATGACAGGTTCCCTTTTCGTCGGCCCGACACCCCCAAGCAGCAGCGAGTCCCTTCTCCTCCCCCCTCTCTGTTGCCTGCGCGTGACACGCCGAACCGACCCAGGCCAACGCGGCGTCCAATCCACGACCACCAACCGTTGTCGTCATCACCCAATGGGAAGCGGCGTTCGCGCGCGAGTTTCTCCGAGTTGTGGCTGCTTCCACTACGCTTGTTGTTTATCTTCTTTTACCCCCTCTCTTCCATCTTCACCACCTCTTCTTCTGGCCCTGGGAGATGAGGAGGAAGAGAACGCGTGATGATTGGATCGCTTTTGATGGTGAAAGCCGAATTACGATCGATGAACGACTTGACAGCTGCGGGTGACGACTCTTGTACGAGCTAAAAAAAGTTTGTATTCAACCAAACCCCTCCGAAGCTAAAGAAGAAGGAATATTAACAACATAAAATTGAGTTGGTTGGATGTATCTATCACCACTAAGATTCAGCGATAGGGATAGATAAGTGAGGAATATCGTCTGATCGTCAAGATCACCTCCGAATCGAGTTTAGTCCATTGCACGTACGACTCATCCTTCGTCGTTAGACGACGAGCTACAATTTGGCGAGATTTTGTGATTTGTTCATATTCTAATAAGCTACTCCTGTCGAAAAATCCGATCCAAAAGTTGAAGAGATGTTAGCTGATGGCATCGTGATCTGGACCATTCCTTTACCCAGTTCAATTTAAATCTCAGTTTCGTTCGTGTCTAATTATGGAGGCAATCACGGTAGACCAGTATTTCCGAAATTCATCAGCTACTTTTCCATTTTCTTGACAAAATTTCTTCGTGTCATTGAGTTGACTAATAAAGTGCCTGTTTTGTATTTCGAATCGAAGTAACGAGTTATAAAATAATAATCTATAGAACACAGGTTTAACTTAAAGTGAATGTACCTCATTCGTAGAATAAGCATTGAATTGCATTTTTCGTACACTATTTAATCCGGATAAATATGACTAATCTTGTGCGTATTCAAAAGTTGTTCAATATAGGGGAAAGAGGGGTAACAAAATTGGCAAGATGACGAATTAGGGTTTCTTAAAAACTAATTAAATGGGTAAATAGCGATTATGAGCATTTTTCCTAGACGCAGCAATCACTCTTGGAAAGGTGGGATTTTTTAATTTTAATTTCATTTATTAACAAACAACGAAGTTCAATATGTACAATATAGATTTTTTTGATAAACTTTATAACCGAACATCATTTCTGATGTTCAGGATTCATTTTTGCTAGGCTGTTGCCAATTGGGGTACCGGTATCTTAACTACAGTTACTGTAGTAACCGTAACGGTGTTACGGTAGTAACCCACCTACTGTAGTAAAGTAGGTAGGTTTTTCAACACTTCGTTAAATGTTAAAACGAAGATTGTACGGGCTACGAGGGATAGTGCCATTTCATTTGTGACCGATTATTAGGAATTTAAATATATGTGAAGGTTCAACATTTTACCCGACATGTCGCGAAGATGACAATTTTGCACACTTTTACAAAAAACGTTTTTGTGCATTATACTTATACAGATATTTCAATAATACGTGTACAGTTTGATAGGTTATTCTATCTATCAATCTAGTCTATCTATCAATCTATAGTGATAGTTAGTCTATCGTTATGCAATAAATTTTTTTCTGGTAGTATTAGATTGTACGGTAGTTAATTTACATTTATTAAGTTTATTGCGCTCAACCTGATGAGCAGTAGGACAATACAGACAAAAAAAAAATATTTACACAAACATCAATCATCAATTCTTTTAACATCAATTTTCTTAACATCGTCAACTTGCCTTATCTTCTCCTACAACAAATACTCTGTACAACAAAGTTCATCGCTCGAAGGAAATAGCAAATTTCATCGCTCGATGGAAATAGCGATATAAAGTAAATTCCTACTTTGTAGAATTCTTTTGTAATTCTAAAAAATAATTACAAAATTTAACCAATTCATGATTAGTAATAATAATTTCGATAATTTAATGGTAGTGCTTTCCTGTTTCAAGTTGTTTTTTTTTATGTGTAGAAAAGCAGTTGTGAAACTGGTGGATAATCCACCAATCCACTTAATTAACATAAAGTGGATTTTATGTTTATTTTTAAATAAACATAAAACGAATCACTTGGCGTTCTTGCTTTTCCTACATAAGCGCAGTTTCGCGAAAGACAGTGGGGGGGGGGGGGGCTCCCCCCTCTGTACTACTGGTTTTGTCTAGTGAGAACTACGATGGGTAGCTTAATGCACCATTTTCAGTGGTCGACTACCTACTACAGTATGAACGCGATCAATGAACATCGTGTAGGTAGTAAGTTTGTTCATTTTTGACACCTAATTACACTGTGACTTGTTCAGTAAAGCTAGAGATTTTTTTCATTTTAAACACCGATTCAACAAACTTCATTTCTTGATTTTTTGTACGGTTATGTCATCTTGAGTATTTTTTATGTACGGTACAGTACTTTTACCTGAATTATTCACTCTTTGAAATCGGCAGCAGAGTTGGTGCCGATCTACGGACAGATGGAGTTGAAAGATTCTCTTAAAAGAGGCTTGTTGAGGTTGCTTCGTTTTTTTACGTTAGCTTACTTCTTTCGTTGACACTTGTGTCTAATCAATCATGTCATGGTCTAATTCACTAGTCAAAGTCTTTAACTAGTGCTTAATGTAGTCTAAATTATGGAAACTTTTAATCTGGAAGTCTAAATTATTAGTGCCTTAAGTTTTGATCGACAATGAGGAGATAAGCTATCACTTAAGTTCGGTAACATTTTCATTTTCTTAACACGGTGAAGTAAGTAGAATTTAGGGAATTATGTTCAGTTTTTATAGCAACCGCTAAGGATCAAACTGGAAGCTCATCGATTTTTCTCATCAATTCGGCCGCCATGTTGTCAGCTGGAGAAAACGGTCTCGGTTGCCCTCTCTTCAGCCTCCTCGAGGGTATCTGTCGTTTCATCCAACTACTCGTTTCATCTAGGTCACCTTACACCTCTACTTCAAACAAATGTAAAATTTTAAATATTTCTACGATAAACCAATTAATTTGGTATAATAGTCTAAAAGAAATCCCTCGATTCCTAAATAACCCATACCATCCACTTCATTCTCACTCTCAAATCTTTATCACTTCTATCCATCATAGATCCACCAATAGCTAAAAATTTCATTTTTCCAATCCACATCAAAAATGTTCTTCTCGTTCTCTACGTTATCTTTATAATACTTTTGCCAAATGGAACTTACTCTCAATTAGACTACGCAAATTGACCGATATGACTTCTCCACTTAACCACAAACCTATTGATCACAAAATTCGCATTCCTATGTGGCACTGCTGAATTTAACCATCTGTTTTATGCCCTTCCTTCTATTTTTATTTTTAAAATTATTTCATCTTTTGTCATTTTCTTTCTTTGTTTTTTCATATTTTATATTTTTTAGTGCAGATTTTGTTTCTGTCTGGTTATATTTTGCTGTGTTTTATTACTTAAATGTCATCTCGTATTTTGTACAATGCTTGTAAAGTTTGTATATAGTGATTCTTTCGGCATAAAGAATTCTAGTATTCTTAGGATAAGAATATGGCTATGATGGCATCTTCAGACATTCTCATTTCCGTAATTTCGTTGCACCTTGCTAGAGTAGTAGTTCCAGACTATAGTTTATTAAAAGTTGTTTCATGACATGCCCTCCATAGAACATCATCTTGAAAATTAGGAATTGTCATTTTGAATCAACCTGTGAATGATATTCACCAACATCAAAGTATAGAATAACTTTATTTTTCTTTCACAGTACGGTAATGTTTCCGTTTTATTTATAATAACAAATTATGTACATTGTTTGGTTTGTTGCTGTAAAAAACAACAACACTACAGTAAGTGAACGAAGTGCATGGCTTACCTTTGTTTTCTTAAATCATATTACAAAAATTCATTCTAATCATATTGTTATTGGGTTCATTACAATGACATTGTAAAAGGTTAATATTTCTCAAAGATACAATTACATTTTTCTTACCAATAGCATTTAAGGACCTGATGTAAACGGGTGTTACGTAACATTTTGTAAAAAAATTACCTAGAAACTTTTTCGAATAAGTTAGGTGCAATACTACCCTCTTAACGCATAATTTAGCAAATAAAAAGCAAAGCGACAAATATCTTTAGTGTAAAAAATGTGAAGTAGGCCTAGCCCATAGACAACAATTCAAGTTAGATCTATAAACGCGTTTTCCTCGAAATTGTAAAAATGTTACTTAACACTTTTTTACACCAGGCCCTTCAATAATATGGAGCAAAATGTATTACGTAGGCCTATGATGAAGTTTCACTTAATTAACCATTCTGGTTCCTAAAGTCAGGTTATTTAGTTCAAAATACTGTATTGACATTATATCCCGGGAAATTCCAAGATTGAGGCAGATTTCATCCCGGAATAAGCAAAAGTGGCTAGTATGAGAAACCCTAGTACGATGCATATTTGCCAATTTGTTTGGGTGGTTAAGGAAGGGCAATATTGCCTAGTATTAGCAGGCTTAATCGACGACGACGAGGAGGAGGCGCGTCAGGATGTCATCGTTTCCTCTGAAAAGTAGTCGTTTGGAAAATGACTAGGTTTTGCGATCGCATTGTGATGAGTCGCGGGGAAACGAGATCAACTCGTGGCTCGATCCTCTTATTTTTCTTTTTTATTATTTAATCTTGTTGGGCGAGTGCGTTGGTGCTTGTTGCGGTTGACGCCGCGAGGGGAAACGAGTGCCGTCGTCGAAGCTCTTCTCGGTGTCGACTCACCGGTCGATGTCGCGTGGCCGTCGTGTGCCTTCGTTTCGTCGGTTCGCTTCTTTTGTCCCCCTCGAGGGGTCCTCCGCCGTCCCCGCCACCCCCATCTCACTCATGGCACGTGACCTGAGACGAGGTTCGCGTCGGCTCGTCGTCCGGTCGCGAGAGGCCAGGCTTTTGTCTTGTTTGCAGCCAACTTTAGAGGGGAGAGTTTGATTCACCTCGATTTATCGAAGAGCTCGGAGCGATAGGATTCCGTTTTTGTTCTTAATCAGTCGACTTGTGGTGCGGGAAACGATTGGAACGTGTTTGCGAAGCGTTTTGTTATCGGTCGATGGTCGCTCGCTCGGCTCGAAGATGGTCGACCGACATGGCTACCAAAAGAGGCGCAAGTGTTGGGCCTGGGCGCTCTCTTTATTCCACGATAATAGGATTAAGCCAAGGACATGAAAACAGCCAACTTTCTTTCAAACAACACTCTCTTAGTTCTTGAATCGAAAGGGAAGGGGGGTTATCATTTGTCTCTTGTTTTTATATACGGTATGTGCATTATGCATGTTTCCCAAAAGCTTAAACTAGTTGTTTTTGTTGCTTTCTACTACTACTATTATAGTTCACTTTCACTATTTTTAAGGTTGACTGATAAAAATTCATATAGCTAATACAGTAGAACTCCACTAATATAATCCAATAATCCAAACTTCCTGAGAATCCGAACTTAAGTGCTGTATACAAAAATGCTCTATCTTCGAGCCAGTCAGCGTCAAAAGTGAAAACATACTCATACGAATGAAAATGTTTGTGTTTAACGAATTTATTTAACAAATGGATTTTATAACAAATTGAGACAAACTGTATTTGTCTCAATGAGATGAAGAATAAATTGGTATGTAGTCGATTTTTGTATGTGTTTCTTTGTTAGGCACTTTGTTTGGGTATTGTTGTTTTATTTTCAGTCCATTCTTTCGTTCATGTTTTCAATGTTTGTAAATCATGTTACTCAATATATTACATTTTCCATGTTATTCATGTAACACGCTACCGTATGTTTTTTATTTGATATTTAATATCTATATTACTAAAATTGTTGCGAGAAGGATGTGACGTCAATATCGATATTAAACTCGATATGATCGAGTACTTTAGTTTTTTTGTTCCTCTCTACATGTACATTAGTATGCATCCTAAATTTGACCATGAATGAAACTGGACTGTATCATTTTTGGGTCAATCGTCGCTTGCGACGGGAATGGCACACCAGTGAACTGTAAAATTACTACTTGAAATTCTGAATTATTTGGTAATCCGTACCGAACAACCCTATTCCCGAACCGTTCAGATTGGTGGAGTTCTACTGTAAATATAGTACCACCAAAAGGCAAATATTTTTCCCTGCAGCATGCGCAGTTTTATTTTTAATTGTTCTTATGAGGGGTGTATTTTAAATTGTAACTATTTTGGTAAAAAAACAAAAAAAGTTACCAAGTTTTTTTATTGCTATTGAAAAGCAATACAATGGACAGTATCATAATTTTTTTTCCCTAACCGTATGTTAGAAAAACATAATTTTCTATTGATGTTTTATTTTTTTTAAGTTTGTGTATTGTGACAGATGTCCCGCTGGAACGATTAATGAACTATCAAACGAATATCGTATTAACAGCATCCAGTACCAGAGGATACAGCAATTGCTCGTTCTGGAGCGAATCTACAAAACTGCCATGCGTGTAGGCGACGTGGTCTATTCGTTGTTGTCTCTTCAAGTTGGGCAGTCGCGACAACAACTTTGCAACGTCGAGCGGAGTGGCCAGAACGTCGTTGTCACCCCAATAAGCATAAGTGTTAGTGGTCACCTTGGACACGTTATAAATGGGAGCTTGTTCCTAAACGAAAGAAAAGGGGTTTTATTTAAATCGTTGTCGACTTTCACTCGAATTTCATTTTAAGCTCGTGCTCGTCCATAGAACCGTCTAAACTTTGGGTTTAATTTCTTACTTGATGGTAACGGATCAAGTTGATCTCTTTGCCAAAGTCGTATTTGGCGAACTTTCTCGACGCTGCAGTCTGAAAAATAAATAAAGAATGTCAACTGTCTATCTATATCTTGGTCGGAGGAGGAGGGTGCCTTGCCTTTGCTCGTGGTCGTCCCGTAATTCCTACCTGAATGTAATGCAATACTTGACGAATCGACGAGACCATGATAGACTGGACAGCCATCAG
Organism: Cryptops parisi; assembly: GCA_034695005.1. Lineage (NCBI taxonomy): Eukaryota > Metazoa > Arthropoda > Chilopoda > Scolopendromorpha > Cryptopidae > Cryptops > Cryptops parisi. The sequence goes on along the minus strand of JAQIWH010000086.1, from coordinate 53,075 downwards.
GGCATAGCGTTTCTACGATACAAAGGAGATTGTCACTTGGATTTTTCATTCTTCACGTGAATGCTCGGTCATGCATAATCATTCTCCAACGGAACTTTACCGTGTCGTAGATGTCGGGAGTCATCAAACCATTACCGAGATCGAAAGCGAAGACGCAGAGGAATGGATTGCTAGCGCAAGCGGATACTATTAGCAGGTTGGTCAGGTTCGTCCTCCGCAAGAATTCAGTCATGGGAGCGATTTCGGTGACGTCCTGCATGCAACGTGCCAGCCGAAAAACTCAAGTTTAGGAGCGAGGTGGGTGGAAAATGGATGAAACGACGATGGTTGATTATCTCGAGCTGTTTACCTTGATGATATCCTTAAGACTTTGAAGTCCCAGAGTGAGAATCTGCTGGGCGACAGGAACAGCGTAACGAATGGTCACCACCGGTGCCATGGCGATGAAACCAACCAACTACGGTGTTAGTAGGAATTCCAATAAAAAAGAAACGCCGAGCACGTAGACGCGAAGAAACACTCAAGGTGGCAGCTATTATTATTTTAGCTATTATAGCTGCAAACGATTGTCTACTACAGGTAGAACCTCACTAATCCGGCAAACTTGGGACAGAAGAATGATTGGATTAGCGGATTTTTTTAACCAGCTTAGGGAAAAATGGCAAAATAAACTGTGCTTTTAAAAAATAATAATAACCTAGACTAGAGTATTCACTGTTACTTTTACTGTAAATTTAACAACTATGAACCAGAAGTATTCACCGTAAATTGAAAAATTATGAACCGAAGTATTTGCTGAATCTTACTTTAAATTCCAATTGCCGAACCATCGAAGCTGATGCCAGATTAGTGAATTACGGATCAATGAGGTGCAACCTGTACGTAGTAACGTGAACTTTGCTTGCCTTTTCATTGTATTCCGGTCTGGATGACAGCATGATGAAAGCCCCCGTTGTTCCCATCGAATGACCCACGTAGAGGAGTTGGCGTTGATTCGTTTTCAGGAGTACAAAATCAATCATGGCGGGAAGGTCGTAGTAGCCGTTTTCGTCGTAACTGCAATGACGCCAATACACGTTGGTTATAAGGTGATATCATCAGCAACAGCAAACCATCGCGTGGTGTTTCACCAGAAATCCCAAAACGTGCGGTCCGTGTCGGGGTTTTTGGTCGTATGGTTTCTGCTGTACTGGTTTCCACGATAGTTTCCCATCCACACGTCGTAGCCTAAGTCAGCCAAAGTGAACGCTGTGATGAGAAAGAAACGCATTGTTTGACGATGGATGGTCAACTACAAATAAAGACAAGTCAGACAATAAGAACAATAACTCACCCAGGTTATTGGCGCCCGCATAAAGCCAAGATTCAGAGCTACATCCTAGACCATGTTGTAAAAAAATGACTTTGCCGTTATTCTGAGTGGTGTTCTTGCCGTGAGGAATTCGGAACACTTGCAAGATGTAACCATCCGAAGTGGTGACGAAGTAGTTTTCCAAAGGGTAACCGAACGCGGAAACCCAATCGAACTGCAGCGTCGTACCGAAAACCCAAGTTAAATTTTTATCATTATTTTTTTTTTAAACCTAGATTAAGAGTTTCGGATTCATCTAGTCGCTTTAGCTAGCAATTACTTAATAAATAATTTCAATTTCATCGAAACTGCCCACCATGTTGTAATTGCAAAGTTCCCTCAGCTGTTTGTTGTCTGTGGTCCATGTGTAGGAATAGGCGTCATCGAGAAGTTGGGTGGCGATGTCAACTGGCACTCGATTCAACAGTTGGAGAGCTTGCACACTAGTGGCAGAAAGACCAAGGAGTTGTTGATCCGGGGCTAGGTTTTGACCATCGCTAACAACACACAACGTGTACGTCGCTATCACCATAAAGAAATTGTGTAACATGGCTACTGTAACGAGAGTTAGTTGAGAATTTTTCGACCGAGCGTTATCAAATCAACTGTTATTTGTGTTGTAGAAGCACCTGTACTTGAGGGTTTCAGTAATAAGCAGACACTTTTTGTTGTTCATATATTACCAACGATAGATAATAAAGAGGAAGTTAAATTGCGTTTATGGTTTTCACGGACAATAATGCCGCTGTTATTTCGAGTCTTTTTAATCAGATGTCGGTGGTTGAATTGTATGAGGTAGTACGCGAGGCGAGATTTGTTTACGGCATTTTTCTTCCGGTGCGGTGAGATGTTGAAATACCTACCCATGGCACGAAACATCGCGTGAGCGCGATGACAAACAATTCCCGGCATTGGAGAAAAAAAATGTAATATCAAGTACCCTTTGAATTCTCCGGAACTTAGAATAAACATGTGGCAATCTTTGAGGGAACGATCACGAAAGTCAAAAGAAGAATTTTTCAATCGAATAGAAAGTTCTTCGTCTCCATTGTTTCGCTGAAACGAATTTTTATCAACTATCGCCAAAACTATCATCGACGTCCAGTCTTAAAATTTTCATATTCACTAGTGTCAATGTGCCATTCCTGTCGAAAGCGACGATTGTCTCAGAAATGGTAACCAGCAGGGGGGGTATTTATTTTCTTTTTTTCTTCCAGTCCAGTTTAATTTATGGTCTAATCTAGGATGCATGCCAAAGTAACAAAAACAAAAGTACCGGTACTCGATTATATCAAGTTTAACATCGATATTGACATCACACCCGTCTCACAACAATTCTGGTAATATAAATAACGGTTGACTTATTAAAAATTGTCAAAATCGGTGAAAAGTAAATTTTTACCTATGACAATAAAAACATTCCAGCTCGATTTCTACAAAGAAAAGTTGTTGTCTGACTAATATGTATTTGCTATATCAGAATTTGATACCGAAACTTTTCCTATAACACTTTCTTTCAGCAACGTTTACTGGAATGCAACTACTACAATTAGTAGTTTAATAATAATAATAATAATTTTATAATTATAGTGACCAGGACCACCAGAGCATGCTAAACTATCAGAGGACAACATTTTACCATCTGTTTGCAAGGATATAGAATAACAAAAACGCAATAGTCACTTTGAGCTCCGAGGTATACGTATACAGCACTATACAGGGTGGTCTAAAAGTCTCATTACGGTTTATTATTTCCGGAAGTATTTATCGTAGGGTGATACGGGTGGTATACTAAAAGGGGTAGCCACTTCTGACGAATCCAATGGCGGTAACGAGAATCACCTAAATCCTTGCGTTCAAATTTTTTCAAATTGTAACTTTTTAACCCCAAGAGTTACGACTTAGAAGTGCATCACAAAGTTGTAGGGACCGACAAAACTAAACGAATACACTAAACAGAATCGCAATAGCTACATAACTTGAGAAGTTATGGCCAAAATAAAATCAGCATTGCAAAAAAGGTGAACGACATTGCAGTAAAGCAAACGGGCTTCCAAATGCCTACTGTGTGAAAGCAGAGAAGCAAGACCAGCGACAAAGACAGGTAAGGGAATGCTGCACATCCCTGTAAATATAATAAACCCATTTACTACAGCACATTGCACAGTACTGTACTTCAGTATTGGCACTAAACAGAGTACCATTTATACTCAGGAATCAACGTCAAAACAATGCCAACTGAAGTAAATTATTGAGTGATAAAAACACCTGTGGGTGGGTGGGTAGCACAATTAAGGGAGAATGTTGTCTTTACGACACAGTTGGTATTCATTTATGTACCGTACTTATGTTTTTCATTTATGCTTGATATTGCGGTTCAAAATGAAACTAACAATTGAAACAGATAAAACAGCCATTAAATTGATAAAATAAACCAAATATAAGCCGGAAGACGGAGGATGCACATGTATGAACGTTCATACTACTTACGCATCAACACGGGAAAGAAAGGCTACCAATGAATTTGGCGGCTTTTCTGTTTCCTTTCCGGCTAATCCGTTTGCTTTTCTGCAATGTCGTTCGCTTTTCTGTAATGCTGATATTATTTTGGCCATAACTTTTAGGAGTTATGTACTATCGCAATTCTGTTGGGTGTGTTCGATTAATTTTGTCGGTCCCAGCAACTTTACGAGTCCCTTTTAAGTTGTATCTATTAGAGTTAAAAAGTTACAATTTGAAAAACCTCGAACGCAAAGGTCAATGTTATTTTTGTTAGCACCATTGGATCTGCCATTGGTGGCTCTCTCTTTTAGTATACCATCCTTATCACCCTACGACTAATACTTCCGGAGATAATTGGCTCTAAACAGACTTTTAGATCATCCTGTATATTGCAGTAGTTACTGAGCATATGCAGCACAATTGTTTTAAACCGAAGACAAAACAATTTTTTGTGTAGCCTTTTTTTCGTCAGATGCACCAGAAGATGAAGAACTGGTTGTGAAGATTGAACAGTTGCGAAAGCCATTAGAAAGATCCTCTGGTCAAATGTTTGTTGATATGTGGTGTTTCCTTGAAGAGATTCTCATCTTGCATAAACATATACAGTATATACGTGTAGTTTTAGGGAAAGTTTTACCAGCATACTGTAACAAGGAATGTCGGCAACGTTCACTTTTCAGTGTTCGAAAAGGTTATGCCCAATTCTTCAAACGATTCGGGCTTGCAGTCCAGAGTACACATTGGCGCGGCTAAAGGTGTCTTGGCAATCGGAATTGATCACGATCAATCTGAAGAACTTCTTGCAGTACTACAGTCACCTGAGATGTCAACAAAAACATACTAAAAATATAAAAAAAATTAGCTGGTAATTTCATAAAATTTATTGTAAAGCATGAAACTCTAAATTTAATCAAAGAAGAAATCGATTTGGCCAAGAAAACTGAAATCTTGACAAAAAATAATAAAGTGTTGTTCCTTGCCTGCACATGGAACAAACAGTGTATGGTATGTAATGCTGCTAGTGTGAGATAAGTTACTGCACCATTTCACACATGCAATAAAACTGGACAAAAGCATCGACAGCAATGGAATCAGATGTAATTGTTGAAGGGTTGAACTGGCTTTACAACCAACACAAAATGGTATGTAACAAAATTATCGGAGAAGGAGACTTATCATTAATAAAAAAAGATTCAGGAAGAAGTGATTTATGCTCATGAAAATTGAATGCGCTCATGCAATCAGGAATTTCTGGAGAAAAAACAAACAAACTAGAAATGGCAACTGAAAATAGTAAATGTTTCTCTAGTGAAGATGAACTTGCAGTAAGCTGTAGAAAAAAAACCTCGCCACCTTGCCGCAGAAGCACGTGCTGTGATAAACCGTCATGAAAATTCCTAGTGACAGTATTGCCACTACTGAAGCTATTGAGAAATTAAAATCAAGCTTGCAGGTGTTGCTAAGGAATGTGCTTGGTGACCATTCAAAATACAATCTGTTTACGGCAATCTTCTACTCTCATCAGTTACCACAAAACCACATCGATGAAGCATCCTCTCAACTTGCAGCTCTCACACTCGGTACCAGCCTAATATACTGTGGCCAACACTATGTTCATGACACGAAATTCGGCCGAATCATTCATGATGTCAATAGCTAAATTAAAACCATTGGTGGTAAGTGAATAGATTTTAGTAAAGGACACGGCTTTAACAGACGAGTTGACATTGGCAGTCTTGGCTTACAACAAACCAGGTCAACAATAACATGAAATTAATGGAAAAAAGTAGTTAAGGATAGTTAATGATAAAAAAAATAATTTAAATTTTGACTTTGATATATTTATTATTTACAGGAGGATAAGCTTATCATACAACGAAAATTTGCTATTAGTTTTACACCGATACATCGATTTACTGGTAAGTGATTTTAATCTTATTACCAAGTGCTGTATCTTTTATATACCAGTATATTCTAAGTATAGTGTAGATCTTAATCTAATGTTTTTATTGATTTTTCTATGCACTTAATGTGATTTTTAAAACTACTTTTCAAAGATTCCATCTACGCATCCTCGTCACCAACCTGTCACAGATCAAAAAGATATCGATGTCTGTCTAGGAAGCTGCTGACAATCAAAGGATCCACTTTCGTAAGCTGAATTTAACTTAACATCTTTTAAATTGTAATTTTTCCCATTGCTCTCATTAGTTCATCATAGGATGTGTCGACTAATGGATGAAAACTAGTTGGACACGGCATCCATCTTGTTGACTGTAACAAGGTTTCATCTGGACTTCCAAAGGAGCTTGTCTCGACAATACCTTTCAAATTAAAATGTAAGTTTGAATTGTATTTTTTTCTTGTGGGATCACCAAACTGAATATTTACTTATTTCACTTAATTTTTGTAAAAACTGCAGTTTTCCCAATGTCGACCAGTTTTTGCTAAGTTGTCATTTTATTCCTTTTATAAGATTGTTGCTCACTGAATTTTATGACATAAACGTGGGTTAAATGGTTATTCACAATTTTCATTTTCCCCTTTCTGATGGCGTAAATTTAAATTGGTTTTGTCAATTTTTCGATTAGCTTCTCAGTTTTCTTTGGCAGTTTGTTCAGCTTTTGTGTGCTTGTGGTTGTTTTTGAATGTTTTATTTATTTATTTATTTATTTATTTTCACCTCATTGACATAAATCAACACAGAACGTGTTACCAAAAAAAAGTGACATGAATGTGATTTTATTGATGTGTGACATGAATAGTTTTAAGATTAGATTTTAATGCGCATTTTGAGATAAGGAACTAATCTACTAACATCACTAAATCGCGTAATACAGGCGTAATGTCATAGCTTAAGTAGTTTAAGGAGTGAAGTTCAGTTGTCGAGTTGTCAAATGAAAACTTCTCACTATCTTTTATTAGTATTTTATATCAATTCTAATTTTATCATAGTTCGAAGCTAAAATTTCACTAAGAAAATTATTCTGTTTTATTAATTTTACGTTAAATAATTTTACGTATTTTTCTTAAAACCAAACCTGAAGTGGTGCAACTTGCACTACCAGAGCTGGACAGAGTTAATGAAAAACTTAACTTCATTAATCGTTAATCCGTTAACCAAAAAGTGAACTTTGTTAATCATAAATCCGTTGATTCGTTAACGATGCAATGGAAGTTACGGAATTAAAAAGTTGTAAATTTTCGGTAATACAATAATTTCAATTCTACAAAATAAGTTTAATCGAACAAATCTTTGTTTGTACGTAAGTCAAAATTTACAGTGAAAAAAGTTGAATTGGAATTTTGTATAATTTTGTACCATGCACGTATACAGGGGAGTGGTTATGGGAGGTTATGCCCCCCACCCCCTTCCTCGCTGCCTGATAAAAATATGGTCTGACGTTTTTTGATAACGTTCGGAAAATGTTTCGTCAAGTTTTTCAAATTCATACATCTGCAATGCCGTGGGTCAGTATGTTTGTTAGGTTTTTACTTCGTAAATTGGCAATGCCATTTTCAAGAAACGAGAAAAAAAAATTATTTTTCAAGTTTGACATTTTTTTTTACAACTGTGTGGTACTTGTCCGTTATCTGGTAGACCCGGTGGTCTACATCACTAGACGTGTGCAATCGATTACTCCCATAAAAGACTGATGATGGTGGTCGCTGAGGTAGGTTTCTATACGAGGGCACCGACTGGCCATACGGTTGTGTCGTTTGGCCATTTTTTAAATTTGATAGCAGCTATTGGCCTCTTGTTGTTGCTGTTGAAATTTACTAAATGATGAAAATGAAATGTGATTTAATTTAATTGGTTTATTTACTGATAATAAGTAAAACCACGTTTAACCTGTATCCACGGTTTCAAGACAAAATGAAAAACCCACGTGCGAAGCACGGAGTTCAGCTTTCACGATTAGTACACTATTAACCAAAGACCCTGCTATAAACTGAATGTCGTGTTAACAGCATCCAGCACCAGAGAATACAGCAATTGCTCGTTTGGAAGCGAATCTAAAAAACTGCCATGCGTGTAGTAGGCGACGTGGTCGATTCTTCGGTGTCTCTTCAAGTTGGGCAGTCGCGAGAACAACGTGGCAACGGTCGTTGTCATTCCAAAAAGCGATGGTGGCGTCAGTCACCTTATACAGTTTGTAAACGGGAGCTTTAACCTAAACGGAAAAAGTTTTTATTTGTTGTTGGCTTCCACTCGAATTCTATTTAAAGCTCGTCTGTGGAGTCATAGAAATTTAACGTTGGGTTCTCAACCATGGCTGAACCCAACCCAAACGGTTCTGAACCAAAATGGTTCTTTTAATATACTAAACTGGTGGTAACGGACCAAGTTGATTACTTTACCAAAGTCGTATTTAGCGAACGTTTTCGACGCTGCTGCAGTCTGAAAAACGTGATTTTGTCTCTATAAAGTCTGTAATGTAAAGTTTTCATTTTCTTCGAGTTGTCATTTTCTTTATTTTCTGGAAACGATTTAAGAAAACTTGTACAAGGCTCATCCCTCTTAACAATCTTATTCACATCTGTTATACATTACCTACATAATTTAGACTTATCGTCAATATTATTGACTTATGTAGATGGTGACGTCCTTCTTACCCCTTACGAACCCTTCCACCACCACATAGCTGCTTTTCAACTTTATTGTGACCTGCAGCTACTACATCACTGGTATGACAAGCACGCCATGCAACTAAATCCACTAAAAACAAAAATAATTTCTTTATTTTTTACCAAATACAAAACAAATGTTAAAATTCTAGGTGTTACAATCGATAATATCATGAACTATGCTTCTCACATCGACGCATTGATCACTGAATCATACAAAATTATATTTATAGTCAAAACAAGCATACAGGAAAAAAAATCTTCATAGGCCTACAATAAAAAATTCAATCACTTTTAATCCATGCGATAATATTATGGTCTCAAGATCCAAATACCGGATACAACGCATTACTACAGCTTTTTAATAAGTCCGCATTTTATTTGGTTATCCACGTTACACTTCAATCACTAAAAAACTGAAATCTCTAAAATTACTCATAATACCTAATTGGATCATTCATCAACAATTAATTATATTTATTAATTATCGATGACTCACATCCTTTAACACCACTACAGCTCAAACTATAATGCTGATGCATACTCATAAACATACAGTTACTGAGTAATAGTCCAGCTCGTTAATGATTCACGCGCAGCCGGCCTTGTGTAGTAATAGCGGCACTCACACCCATCCGGAGGGGATACCAATGTCTTTTCGCACAAGGGCAAATTTTGACCTGCTTTTCTCGGCGAGGCACAATTCCGTCAACTACAGTTTCCCTTTTTCTGTAAAAGTGGACAAATTTGTCTTTTGACGCTTTCACTGGTTTTCTAAGAATGCAGAGCTTTTTGCTTTCAACTCGAAAGAAAGTGTTGTTTCGTATACTACGTAGAATTTCTATTGGCTTATATAACGATAAGTTGCCACCAAAGAGTTGGCAATGAAATGATCGTAAAACCTTGTTTTTTTTTAACCAGACATTATGAACCAGTGAACGTTGTACTTTGTAACTTGGTTCCACGAGAATGTTGAACGTGTTGAGAAAGGCAATTGCTTTACTTTTTTTTTCATGGGGGGGGGGGGAGTTTTCCTCTCATCGCGTCCCCCCTTGCTGTGTATTTTGGCCTTGACGTTAATTTTACGTAGGGCTTCCGGAATTCTCTGTTAATAATAGTCATCGATTGATTACTTCGGTGATTTTTGTTTTATTACTGTAAACTAAAAATTTAATATAAGTTCGAAACTAGGTTATGGGTGGACGCAATGGAACGCGCGACGGGAGGGGTGACATGTAATAAATGATGATTTTTAATTGGAAAATGATATTTTCGATGTCTGTTTAGTGGTGTTTGGGTGGGGTCTTCTCAACTTTCGCTTTCACCAGGCAGATGTCGTCTCACTGCCCGTTACGTTTGGTTCGTCATCATTGTCGGCAGTAGTTGAAAGCGCCTCGGGATCGGTTGGCGTTTTTTTATAGCAACCGTTTCCGTGGCACTGTGCCAAGTGGGTTTTTCTTCTCTCCCGTTGGTTAGTTTTGTCTCGGGTTTCCAACGCCGTTGTCTTCTCAGTTCTAGCTCTTGTCTGATCATCGTCTTTCACTATGGCTGTACGGATTTCTCAAATCATCTTGTTTTTCGGTAGGTTCACAAACACTACTATGATGTTGTTAAGTGGCGAATGTCACTTGGCTCTAAGGTGAGAAATATGCGTTTTCTAGACGCGAGAAGCCTCTAAAGAGCAAGGCTAGACATTTTGTTCAAGGTTGCTGCACACTGGCTCAGAAATGGAATGCGTGGATGACGTAGATGAAATACACTTTCCGAACGCCGCTCGAGGAGGGGTGGGTTCGGTTGTACAGGTTGCCCGTCGATTATCCAGCATACCATAAACTGACACTTTCTAGGGACTGGGATTAGTTTGACAGTTAAACATGCTAATAGATGGTTTTCTTTTTCTTTCAACATTTTGTTGCTAAAACAGATCGTTTGGTAGACCAGTGACATATTTATGAAGACTAAAAAAAAATACAGATAATTTTGTGTAACTTATGTGTATGTTTTTAATGTTTATCCATTTAAAAAAATGTGTTTAAATTCATTATATATCGTTAATTATTGTATCATGTCTCAAAAAGACAAGTCTCACAAAATAAATAAATTTGTGAAGTATTATCCGTGCGTATTTTTGGTCCTGATTTATTTTCGAAAATACGTACAGATGATATTTTCCAAAAGTTTTAGTGGTGATTGGTAAAGTTATCAATGTCAGTGAGGATCGTGAATGTGGTAGTTAGAGTACCGGTACCTTATCACTAGCGCAACCAAAAATATGCTCTAAAAATACAAACTGTTTTAAGCCCCTAAAATATGCCCTATATGCTCTAAAAACAAAATGTGCTTTTAAATTTGTTGATTAAATACAAAAAACTGATATAAAAAAAAGGATACAAAATGATATAAAAGAACTGAATGTGAATTAAAATTTGCCAGGAAAAATGATAGTAAGTATCAATGAAAAAACTAATAATTTCAACTAAAAAATAAATAAACTAATTGTGATGATCACAAAGTGAGCTACAACTAAAACGTTTTGTGGTGTCTGAAATTGAAGGAAATTAAAACGAATCAAAATTTTGGTTGCAATAATTGAAAAATATTTCATTCTTGGACTGTAGTACTGTAGTAGGACACTCTTGTACATTGAGGTACTTTGTTTCACATCAACAGAAGCAAATTTAAATGACAGTGCTTCGTTAATAGTAGCTACATATATTTGTCTTATATCTGTAGATCTTCAAGCCAAACATATGCTAAAAATTAATTCACAGTGGCAAAGTGCTGTTCAAGAAAAGCCCTGGATAATCACTATTTTACTGTACTTATGTGAAAATGAAACAACAGAATCAATAGGCAAAATATGAACTAAAATGTGCAGTTTTTCCTAAAAAGAAATGTCGTCAAACCCAGAATATGCAATTATATCTCTATAAAAAGAAAATGCCCCATGGTTCAAACGTTTCAGTTTAGCCTGGGACAGATTTGTGTCTAGTCCATTCCTTTATCAGACTCACGAAAAAATAGATGCATTTGTATTTTTGTGGTTGCTCTACTTATCACAAACCACTTTTAAACTTACAAAACGGCTAATCCGGCAAAGTTGAGGTGAGGAACCAAGCATGCCGAAAAAGATCGTTGGTCAACCTGTAGTAGTACTGTACGATTTCTGTCTTTCTTTCAGTGGTTACTGTGCGCCTGTCAACGGGTCAGAGTATTCTGGAGGACTGCAGTTTACCAGACATCGCCACAGATGCCAACACGTGTTGGGATAGGCTCCTTAATGCCCACTTTAGAATTCAATGTCCTGCGAGGTGAGAGGACACATTTTAAACTAGTCGGTGTTGATAATAGTTTATGAGTGTGGCCTCTTTCGATGTTCATTATCATCGTTGTTCTAGTTCCTTGACAACGTGTTTCGAACGAATTTCGAAAGACTTCTGCAGTGCGAAAGAAGTTTATCGACATAGGAAACAAATTTTTCTGGATGGTGCCGAAGTTTTCGACAAGTGGCTTTGTGATCAAAATGTAGTTGGTGGTAGGTTGTGGACGGTGGAAATTGCAATTCTATTATTATCGTCATTGACGACGTCGAGTGGTTTAAATTTTCTTGTTTTCTCTGGTCTGTTTTAGACCTCTTGTCGGGCGCGGCAGCAGAAGATTGTCGGAATCAAATCGAATCAATAGGGCGATACATTTTCATAGAAAATTACGAAAGCAAAATGATCACCTGCATGTAAGACGAATGACAGTTTAAACTTGTGGCATGTCAACTGTCGTCACTCTTATCATATCATCCACGAAGTTCACTTTTCTTGAGGGTTTGCTGTGATGTTGGCGACAGTTGTCACGTTTCGAGGAACTAATCTGGAATGTTGACTATAAAGAAGGTTATACAGTAATTGTGAAACGCTTCAACCCTGAGTGATGAAAGGCAAACGTTTTTCCAGACATCGTCACTATGACTTGGAGAGAAAACTTCGAGCGCTACCCCCATCTCAATGCATCCAGAAACTACTTCGCCCTATGCTACACGAAGCTCAACAAAAAATCGAGTGCCGAGGTAAGTCGAATGGGACGGTATTGATGTAGATAGATGTAGTAGTACTCTGAGAGACATTTTGTATGTCGTCTCGGTTAGAAAGACCATTTGTTTTTGATCTCTTCTTATCGTAGCTCATCCAAGTCGCCAAGTTGAAGTCACTATTTCACGTCCTTATCGGTTATGCATCTCCGACACCATCCCATCAGTCATTTTTCTAATTTCGGTATGTCTTTACCACGTGACCAAACTGCTTCGTGATTGGTTCAAGCGCAGATACACAATCAACGAAGTAGTTTGATCAGATGTATTGACGTCAGAAAACTATCTGTTCGCATTGTGTTGGACGTTGGGGAGACAAGACTGGTCGTGGCTTTTTGGCGTTGAATTCAATTGGCTTTAAATAATGGTTGTAGCTCGTGGAGTCCGCTTTTGGTGAATCTGATTTGGAGTTGAAAAGATTTTTTCTTTCGTGTCTTACTTAATAGTTGCTTCATTACTCCACAGACATACCGTACGAAGAAATGTGGGTCGATTCGAGCCAACTAAGTCATGCTAACTTTTCCACGTGCAACAGTACGTTCTTCGTATTTGAAAAGTGCGTTTATCGCCAGCCGAGCCTCACGGTGGATCAAATCTGTACCGGGTGAGTTTTGGCTTTTTAAAATTATTTTTCAATACCATTTCACGTCTCATCGCTCGTTTTGTTCTAGTTCCCCTGTGTCGACCTGCGTGGAAAAAGAATTCGAGCACATCACCACCGCCTGTCTCGATAAGCGCGTAAAAACGTGGTCACAGATGGCGTTAAGGGAGATGAAAATCAGAGAACAAGTCCTATGTTCTCCCGCCATTCGTAAAGGTACGCACCGAAGATTGAACTTCCTTGATAAATGAGCTGTTCACAAGCCAAAGTGATTGATCCATTTTTTGAATTTTTCCACCTTTTACTGCCGAAACACTTGTTTGGTGATGAACACTTTTCTTTTGTCTCAAACAAAAAAGCTACATGTCTTCGGCTTAGAGTGTAAATCTCATAACCCCATTTCAGCAAGTATAGGCTTACAAAAGAAACATAAAACACACGCTCCTAATGAATAAGGGTTTCCAAAGGCTTGGCCTGCTTTTGCCTTCTTAGCGTTTGTGCACGATTGAAAGTCGTCCAACTCAGTAACGTTGTAGCTGCACGAATCAAGCGATTCGTTTATAACTTGGCCCATTTTGCCGTTAAATAAAAGTTGATTCGTATTTCTTTTTGTTTGTTTACGGATAGGATTGGAAACGCAGTGTGAAACTACTACTTCCCCCATCCAGAAAGTGTTTGCCACAGATCCGATGGCAACCAACGAAGCTTTTTGCAAGTGAGTTTCTTAATCCATCTCGTTTTATTTATCTCTCTACTCGTATTTTCTGCGTGAGAGAGATTGAATCTCGTGCGTTGTCTCGTCCATTACAGACGGATTCGATCAAAATTCGACGAGTTCAAGAAGAATACAAAAATTTGTGAACCTTTGGTCAGCTACGCGACTGAAGTGTACGACAAAGTGTGCTCTCCTGATCCTCCTCCATCCGAAGCGACAAAAACGGATCAACCTAATGGGTCGAAGGGTGGTCCCCCCATGTCTCCAATCTTGGTTTGGATGGCCTCGATGATGGTAGTCGTCGTGATGACGACGACGACGTTCCGCAGCAAGGTCGGCTGCCAGATGATGTAATAACTTGTTTTCAAGGCAAAGCTTCACTCGGTACTTGTAACTTCTGCTGCTACTGTTCGAGTTGATATCATATCATCACTTTGTCATGCCATCAATTTTACATGTTCATGTAGCGATTCTTTCACTCGTCCACCAAAACGGTGCATATATTTTTTTATTCATCATATAACGTCTTTAATTCTAGTCGCTTAATGTTTTTGTTGCCATGGGTGAAATCACGGCTAAGCTAGAAGAACCCGTCCTCGTGCCTTGACTATTTTGTTTGTGTATTTTTCTTTTACATATCATCATGTATAAGAATTTTCAATGGTATAAGAATCAGTTGTTTGTGGATGGCATTTTGCTGATCAATGGCGTCAACTGCGTACTATTAAACTTAATCAAGTTGAACCGTATATTACACTTATTATTTCTGGTGCTCGATAAAACGGAGTGTGCCAGTGAATGTATCTGCACTGCCAAAATACTGTAAACTAAAACAACTGAAGAGGAATGTCGACAATAGCTTTTTAGTATATATTTTTTCGTCTGCTTGCGTCCTTTTATTTTTGTGTAGAATCATTAGTTGCTTGTCTTTTCTGATGACCAACCTAAATGATGCATTGTCACGAATGGCAATCAATGGATTTTCGCAACAGCAACAGGAACTAGCAAATCAGAATCATTAACAAATCTAAGATAGGCACAAGATTTTGTAGCTTTTTTGAGTGCACGACAGAACGACGACGCTTGGAATGGGTTCCTCAGCGTTCTGGTGGACGCATAAAATATCATTCAATCGATGCGATTTTTAACCTTAGTGACATTTGGGGGAAAAAACAACGAAAA
This sequence comes from Cryptops parisi, assembly GCA_034695005.1. Taxonomy (NCBI): domain Eukaryota; kingdom Metazoa; phylum Arthropoda; class Chilopoda; order Scolopendromorpha; family Cryptopidae; genus Cryptops; species Cryptops parisi. Next base: position 38,014 of record JAQIWH010000086.1, on the reverse strand, counting down.
ACTGAATTCGTCAGTAACGCGGCAGAAAAGTGGCGTTGCAGTGAATAGACATTAAATTGCCAAACACCTTACTTCTGTCAAACTAGCCTAACTAACCTCACCGTGTTAGGACAGTCGACCATTGCACGTTGTAGATAGATAGATGACACTCATTGGAAGTGCGTTGAATGGATTGGGAAACGGGTTGACAGAAACTAAATGGACAAACACCCATTGAACAAAAGCTCACGTGCACTAAAGCCTGTGTACAGAAAAATGAATTCAATTACAATGCAATTAGGTTAATGTTTATAATCTTTTATTTATACACACGAGCGTTTGTTTGTCTGCATGGACTTTTGTCAGTCGGACATACCGTATGTCCTGAAATCTTTGGATTGATAGAACGTAACGAACTATGACGATGTCATTGACAACGAGCGTCTACTGTATACCAGAGACTTGTTCGTTTTGGGCATATGACTCGTTCTCACATACGTAGCGTTCGTTGCCAACGGTAACTTCTTCTCAACTGGCTGCTGCTTGTTGTTGGATGGAGTGCATTGTTGTTGTTGTTGTTACTATAATAATCACGTGATGAGAGTGGCATTCGTTGCTGCGAGACGAGAAAAGAGGAGAAGCAGTGGCGAGTGAGAGTGAGTGAGTCATTAGCAACCCGCTAACGTTAAGCTGCTTCGTTGGTTGTGGTGGGAATGGCTTGCATTCAGATATGCGGACTGACCATCCGGATTCCCGATATCGACTGCGATTGTGCTTTTATGGTCATCGGCTTCGTAGCTGGCGTCTTTATCCTCAGCGAAGCGCTCAAGCAAATCTAACGAGACACCAACAACGAACAGACGTTGGCCACCAGCAGTTTACAACATGGCCGCTTGCATCCTCTAGGGCTTCTGCTGCTGATTTCAGGCGGCGCTTGTTGGGTGACCATCATCACCACCCAGCATCGACTTTGAGGTAAGAGACCCGCTTGACGCCTAACGACGTGCTTAAAAGGACCGAATCTTCGGTTCACTCTATAGTACTGTTGTGTTTGGCATGGGGGAGTAAGAATTATTGGCTGTTATTTGGCCGTCGTGAAGGGTTGTACTTCTTCAAAACTGATGGACGAATGACAAGAACGTAGCTTGGTTGGCAAGGTAGTTCATGTTTTGGTTTTGAACTCGTTTTATTTAAAAAGATACTGGTGTTTTAAAAGCGAAGAACCGTGATAATATCGAAAACGCATTGTTCGAGGTGGACTCTAGATATTGAAGTTATAACTAGCTATGGCTGGAGCTTGGCTTAGGAAAACAAAGTTTTTTATTGCGCGTAGGCTGTTTAATATGACGACGTGCTAGTTTCCCGTTTAAAATAAAGGGATTATCGTTTTCGTTGCAGATATTCCAAGGGGCCTAGAGCGCTTTCACTACCTTTGCTCGCGTGAGTTGGTGTTTGTGTTCATATCCGGTAGTGCTGGTTCGCGCGTGGCTTTGCCTTCTCTTCCGGGCGTCGCCATTTTAGCTGTGGTGTTTTCGGTGGTGGACCTCGACCTTTCCTAGTCACAGTCACCATGTTGGGCTTGGGAAAATTGCCTTTTTTAGGCAAGAGAAAAGCGCCTCAAATTCTCGACTGCGACGAATTTGATAAGAAGAAACCCAACCTCTGCATGTGTTTCGTGAAACTGGTCCTGTCGGTGGGGCTCATGAGCGCTGCGGCCTATGGCATTACGCATTTTTGAAGGACCGTGTTGGTGATGATGACTAACGACAGGTAAACGACATTATTCGTGGAACGTAGCTCTCGTGTGCAGCCGTTGTTTTTTCGGTCTTTTGCGAGTTTGGGTCGGTGGTATGGCATGTTGCGTTTGTCTTAGTTGCGGGGCGGATAAAGAGGTCCATATCCCCGTGTTAGGGTGATTGAGCAAAGAATGCTAGACTCTTCGAAATGTTGAAGAAATAGCGACGGCGTGTTTGTCCTTTTTTTTTTGGACGTAGAGGCATAGAACGACATGTTTTGGATAGGCGATGGAGTTGCTTTGGTTTAATTTATTAACAAACTAAATCCGGAGTTATTTTTAATGTCATTCCAATGTTGTTTTTTTTTCTTCCTGATTCGTATGTTCTTTGTTGGCGAGTTATTACTAAATACGTACATAAAAATGCCTAGAATAATATTGAGTGGAATTATTTTTCGGTTGTTGTTGGAAGAGAAGGCCCATTGTTGATGCCGTCGCGCGCTCATTGTTTGGTTTTGAGTCTCGCGCGCTGGTGGCAACGAACATGAAGCGTAGTTGAGAAGGTTTTCCGAACGTTGGGCCGCTTCTTGTTAGTGTTGACTCGGGGAGAACCAACTAGCCGCCGCCATCGCCCGTCTCGTATGATCGTTGTGGTCGTTAGCGTTCGGTGACAACGTCGACAAGGTGGTTAAGTGGTAGTCGTTCTCGTCATCTTCCTTTGTCGTAACTTTGCCCGAGGATGTCTAACGAAGGCGGCTCGTGCTGCAAATGCATGGCGATGATGTTGTTCGTGTTCGGCTCGCTGGCCCTGATGGCTTTAGCCATCAAGAAATCGCAGGATGGTGGCTGCTGAACATGATTTGAAGCCATCGGAGAGGAGGAGGAGGAGGAGGAGGAGACGACTAACCCAACTACTGCGACCACGATGACGACGTATAACTGACACCGTGGTAAGAAAAGAAACGGTTAACTTCTTGTGCATCTGTTAAGTTAATCTAACTAGTTGGATAAGCTGGCTGGCCGGTTGGTGTTGAGACAGAGCTGCAGTCCTTTTCCTGGAATCAGCTTCGATTATTTGTTTGCGATTCCGAGGGATTGAGATTCCAGTCACTTAGAACGATTCTCTGCTACTGGTTAAAAGAAATATCCAGGTTCCAAAATTAGGGTACGGTGACTCTTTTTATTCAACGATTCGGTAGAAAAATGGGAACCGTGGACTTTCCAAAGAAAATGAACGCTCGACTCGAAAGGGAACGCGTATTTCAATTTTTAAGTGAAACTGCTTTACTCTCATAGGAACTCATAGGGAATGTTCAACGAGGGGTGAAGGTCATATTAGCGCTTAATCAATAACGCGGTAATAGTTGCCAAGTTCAAATGAGGAAACCATTAATTACATCATTGCGAGTGATATTGGGGGCAACTCTTGATTGTTGTTCGATCGACTTGGATTGTGCTAGACTCAGCGGTGATTATCTCCTCAGGAGTTTTGTTGGTTTTGTTTAATTGTTTGCCTTTTCTCTTGTGCAGGTTTAGAAATTTAACGCGTGAGTGCCACTGGATGACAAAATCGCCCGTTTATAGTTGCTCGTCGATCCATGCCCAAGAGGAGCAACAACAACAACAGCAGGAGGCCAGGTTCCCATTTCGAAACGTAAGCAACAAAGTGAACAAGTTCGATGGGCATCGTCGAGGAACTCGTGTGTAAGTTGGTGGACGTCGGAAGATGCTCTCATTTCGTGCCTTTTCAGACCCAGCCTCTTCATACGATGATCTTGGCTAGTTTGTCGGCACGTCATCTTCGGCCCCCGAGCTCCTCATCCCGCCATCGAAAAAAATGTCGAATGTCGAAAGCGTCTAGAATGCAGCATTAAAGCAAAGGCTGCTTTTTTATTTTGTTTTTATTTTGTTTTTTATACCTGCAACATGTGGCAAAATGTAAAAAATATTATTTTATCCAATTGGCCTTGTCTCTAAAAAAAACAGCACGGTGTCAGTGTTTAATTTTTTGGTTCAATAAATCTGATGAAACAAGATTCCATGTATTGAATATTAACAATCCAATTCCATTATTAAATATTTTGCAAAAAATGTTTGCCAAAAATATTTTTAACAATTACTTTTCCAATAATTCTCAAAAAATAGTGCTAAAAACTATTTTGCGAAGATCCTAATGTCGCTAAAGTTCTAAATGTGGATTGTCGCTAAAGTTTTAAATGGATTGTCGCTAAAATTATAAATGGATTGTCGCTAAAGTTCTTAATGTGGATTGTCACTAAAGTTCTAAATGTGGATTGTCGCTAAAATTTTAAATATAGATTGTCCTAAATGGATAAGTTTTAAATGTGGATTGTCAAGTTCTAAATGTGGATTATCGCTAAGTTCTAAGTGGGTTGTCGCTAAAGTTCTAAATGTAGATTGTTGCTAAAGTTCTTCTAAATGTGGAAAGTTTCCGAGTTCAGTAGCTTACGGAAATATTGTGCTAGTCTTTTTTAGCAGTTTCATATTTTAATCGTGAGGAGGCCTTTCTTTTTCTTTACAATTTTTTACATGTCTTTTCTGTTACACGAATGTTCACAAATTTTCAAACAGGCGAGTTGACATTTTTGAAATAAAATTTTAGCGGGCCAGTTTATTTTTTTTTAAGATTTTGAAACCACGGTTCTACACGTCGTCATTGCGGGTCGTCGCCGTCACTAGGGAAGAGGTTTTGGCGTTCATCGTTGGAGTTCGAAGTTAGTTCGCAATGGCAACTTTACAACTGCGGTGAGGAGGCACGATGAGTCTGTCAACAAAAAATTGAAATTATAATTATAATTTCAGAAATTATAATTATAATTTCAGAAATTATAATTATAATTTCAGAAATTATAATGGCATGGTAAGAAAACTATCATCCTGCACTTACTATTTTTTCATTCTTTTTGCGTCGCTTCTGATGATTACTTTAAAGTTTAAAATTTGATGGATTATAACTAGGTGTTCGTTGCGTGCGGAAGGTCGGGGATGTTCTGTAAAAAAAACAAATAAAGTAAAATACGTTTGTTATCCTACTAACAACTCGTTTCGATTAGACACCTCAATTCTCTAGTGCAGTTACTTGCTCGTACTTGGTTAGGGGTTTATGTTGCAAGTTGGATTAAAAGAAAACAAAAACAAAATGTTTTGGTTTTCCTTAACCTGAATTGCAAAATAAATTCATGACCAAGTACAAACAAGTAGCAACACAGGAGATGTGGGGCATCTAATCAAAAAGCATCCAACATTCCCATTCGAATGCTGCTTCAACATCAGTGCCGTGCGTCATCAGCATTTTGCCAAGTCATCTTGTCTATTAGCATGGTTTTCGAAAAAGTATCACTCATGATGTTATGATTCGGGCTTATCCTAGCGTTCCACAAGCCATTCTCGCTTTATCATTTTAGCACTACAATCGCCCGTGACGCGTTTTTCGATCACCAACGTCGATGACTTTTCACCGAGGTGAAGGTTCGCGCTTGCGAAGGTTCCCACCCGTTGGCGGGAACATTCAAATAGCTGCGTCTCCTTAGTGAGCGCACTTAAGCTAGCGATGTCATCGTCTCACCTGGTCTATCCAGCCGCCGGGTCGGCATCTGCCGGAGCATCTGCGTCATCTGGGGGTGGTGGTGGTGGGTCTTCGTTGCCGTTGCCTTCTCCCTCGGCAGTTCCATCACCATTGCCCTCGGCTTCCTGCTCCTCCTCCCCTTCCTCTCCCCCTTCCTCTTCCTGTTCTTCCTCCTGCTCTTCTTCCTGTTCTTCCTCCTGCTCTTCCTCCTGTTCTTCTCCCTGTTCTTCCTCTCCGCCCTCTCCCCCGTTGCCGTTGCCGTTGCCGTTTTCTGTTTCTTCCCCTTTATCACTCTTCGTGAGGGCGACGATAGCGAGCGAGATGCCTCCGATCAGACAAATCATCATGATGGCACAGCGACAGCCCGTCGTCGTCGCAGCAGCTTCGCCCCCGCCTGCGCCGCACCCGCATCCGCACGCGTTACAGCTCATGCTCTCTTTCGCGCTTTGTCGAGGAGGACGATTCGGACGGATCCAACTTTCGTTTTCTCGTGCTCCAAATGGTAGGTGGTGACTTGAGCGGCGGCTGCTGCTGTCGTCGTCGTTGTCGTGGTGGAGAGAACCGTGGTTCTTGGGGGCCTTAACAACCCGCTCGCGGAAAGGCACTCCTCTTCTTGATTTATTCGGCCCGATCGTACTTCATCAATGGCGACGAAAAGAACGAGCCGATGGAAAAGGGGCGCATGCTGGTGTTGCCCGCGAGCTTGCTAATGCAAAGAGAAGAAGAAGAAAAAGATCGAGAAATACGCAAGAAAATACCAACGCGCGTGGATCGGCTTGAGTATCCAATTCATTGTTGCCCAACAGACCACCCACGATATGCGTCATGGTGTTTGTTGGCCTTCGGCTTCGATACCATGTTCATAGTAGGGAGTAATAATAATTATTAACGGGTTGGTTGAGGAGAAAGATGTGTAGCAACAGGTACAGGTGAACACTTGCAAACACTGTCAATAGTAGTGACGAACGGAAAAAAACAAACTTACTCGATTTGGAGATTCGCCCACACGTCATGGGTACGAGGAAAAAGACCGAAAATCAAATGACCAGACGCTGCTGTTTCGAAGGAGTAGCGAGATAGCGAGACAAGCTGCTGCAACTGGGAGCGAACGCCGCGGCCGCCACACGAAAGAAACCATTGTTACGTAGCAAAAGTTACAGTTTAAAGCTTTGGCCGTTGGCAAATAGCGTCGTCACCCTTATAGCCGTACTAGTACTAATAGGAATTCGGTAATAAAAGACCAACCACCAACGTTGTTGTTGTTGTTGTTGTTATTAACGGTATATCAAACGCGAGGGCCCCCTTTTCCGTTGTTTAACCGGTCGAAGGTGGAGATTAGCGGAAACGCTAATCGTCGTGCATGATGATGAAATGATCAAACACACGCTAATTTGGAACATGGAAAATAGAAGGGGGAGGGGGTGTTGGGTTTTCCTCGTTCGCGCAGAGCTCGGATATGAACGCTAGCTCGGTGCCAAAGTTTTTAAAATTGAAATTAAAATTGGTTTTTCAAATTGATATTTAAAACTTTCAACCCTAAAGTTTGATGAAATAATTTCCAAAACTACCCAAAATAAATGAATAATAATAATAAACAATAATAATTGTTGTGAGAAACATGAAATGTAAAATGTCGCGCCACTGGCAAACTGCACGCGCTTGGCAGGAAAGTCACACTCGAAGGCGGAGCTTTTGCTCGAGTAGCGCGCCAATCGCCTTTGTCTTTGAAACGGCGCTTTTCCTCCATAGTAATAAGTTTAGGTGTCCACGGTACTTTTGGAGTTGGCGAGGGGAAAAAAAGATTGAGGGACAGATTGAAATTCATCGGTTTATTTACTACTTAGAATGGGTTCACATCTCATTGGGTGAATTGGAGATATTCACGCGTTAAAACTTAACCTATCGAAAACTAAGGACATTCTTACCGACGGCACGATGACCGCTGTTGTTTTCTGATTTCCAAAAAAAATAAATATAATAATAATTATTTATTTATTTATCTATTTATTTATTTATTTGTAAGGCAAGAATAATTTATTTGTTGTTCAAGTTGGAGCTGCGGTTGTTGGAGCGCGCGTGAGCCTGCTATTGTTTCGTGTTTATTTTTCCTCCCCATTTTCTTTGGCGTGGAACTGTGAGCTCGTGAGCCGGCTTTGTTCCGTTGATTGGTTTCGCGAAAGCAGAAGCATCCTCTTCTTCACCACCAGGAATAGCAGCAGCAGCAGCAGCCGAGGTAGCGAGCGTCATTAGTAGCTTATTTCTCTCGCTGTTCGTCCGCCGGCCATGTCCGTCTAACCGCCGTGTGTGGGTCGCCCCTTTTTCGCTTTGAGCAATGGCTTGGGCTCTGACCATCTGTGGTTACACCATCTGCATTCCCGACATCGACTGTCAGTGCGTCGCCATGATCCTCGGCTCCATCGCGGGCGTTTTCTTGCTCAGCGCTATTCTTCGCAAGATGTAGGAGTAGTTGAGGATGGCCAAGCCTAACTCGTTACTAGAACGGCGTTCTCATGGCAACCGACAACCAAGCGGAAACGGAGGAGGCTACGACGACGATCACCACCACGACGGAATTCGCTGCTGCTGCCTCCTCCTCCTTCCCTCCCTTAATTTTTTTAGCCGCCTCCTGCTGTTCTAGGACTCGGTCCAGCCGGTCGTCACACACGTGAGTTGGCAACTTTTTTTTTTTTTGACTTCTTAACTTATTTTTGTTAATAACGTTCCGCAAGGTATGAATACCATTGCGATTCTATTAGCACGTGGAATAGAGCGAATTTCATTGTTGGGACTAGAAGCGATGCATTGTTGACTTGATGATACTTCGCTTCGACTGTTAAGCCGGATTTCCACGTGAGCGTCAATGCGGCGCGTCGAATGCTCGATGTTCTTCATGCAGTAGAGCGTCGATTATTCGAACTAATTGGGAGCCATGTGTGTTCATAAAACTGATTGGTTCGCATAATCGAACATTGATAGTTTTATGGCTATGTTCGCGATGCTGCTTTTTTCGCTTAATAAGCGCCAACAAGTTGTATACGTGGCAGCCGTGAGAGCTCCCGAGTGGACTAGTGACGTCATCGCGTACGTTTATATTTTATTACAGACATACCTATTACATATGGGTGAACTTTGCTTTTAGGTTGGTGGGCGGAGTATAGAACAAAATATCGTTGAGATAATTTGAATATTTTAATGTTGTTGTTGTTTTCACTTCACTTAACTTATGGGAGTTATGAGTGTAGATACCAGGTTAGGCTAGTTAGAAAATACAACAACATTAAAATATACCATTTATGTTAACAATATTTTATCTAAACTCCGCCCACCAACCTAAAATCAAAGTTTATCCTTTGATTTATTATAGGCAACGAACTAAAGAAAAAATACACAGTAGGGTACAAAAGTATTTACAGTACAGTACAGTAATTAGTTTTATTTATTTGGTTTTATTTTCTAAGTTTAAAAATAAATGTAAACTTGGGTTGGTTTTAGTCGTCGATAGTATCGATTTTGTATTGTATTTAACTGATTTTATTTTTTTGGCAGTCATGTCGAATGTCCAGCTATTCCGTGGCGTATGATGTCTTCGGACGGAAGTTAATCACGATTGAAGAGTCCAACCAGTGCCACTGTTGTTTCTTCGCCATAAATATTATTTCTAAAACTTTAATTTGATGCTCCTAACCATCAACGTCGGCAATGGTTTCCCTAAATTGAAGCAAAATTAAACACTGACGATTTATACTTGGTGAAGAATATATTTTATTTTATTTTTAATTTTGTCAATGAAAAAATCTTGTATAGCGTGGTTTCATCGAAAAGAAAAGTAACGACAATGACTGATATATAATATATATATATATAGTTATAAAAATGCGGACATTGACAATTCATACCCAACATGAAAAATCTGCAAATGTTGCGTTTAATCAAATTTGTGTGTGAATAAAAAAATTGTAGATTACAATTTTAGTCTTATGGAGGCAGTTGTGAAAATTTATTTTTGGAATAATGTACACTTCTTTACATTTAAGTTGGTCGAGTTAGAATGAAAAATGGCACTCGAAGTATTTGATTTTTAATCCCAGGTTTATTGACTTAGTGCAAGACTGTCCATGCATAGCCTACAAGAACCTGATAATGTGAAAGATTGTTTATTCAAAAGTTGTTTTAATTGGCAGTTTAATTAGTTGACCTTTAGCTATGGTTCATGTTAATCGCTGCAAAGATGATAAGTCGAAATAAGTTGATTATAATGGAAATAATTGACGAGTTCAAATATACAGTATATTTAATTTTATTTTATTTTTTACAATTTCTTGAATTCGATGAGGGATTGACTTTTGTCGTGACACGGTGTTGGGTTTATTTCATAGATGGCGCCAGTTGACTTTATATTTGGACTACGTTCACTTTCGATTTTTTTTGCTGAAAACGCTCATAGACGTCCAAATATAGTCGATAGGTTCTATGTAAATAAAACAAATGTACTCGACCATCATTGGACGTTTACGAGCCTTTTTAGCGAAAAACATCTAAAGTGTTGGTGTTGAGATTGAAACTGTATCTTTTCTGTAAATTCTAATTCTGTAGATTGAAACTTTGCAAGCGTGGCGACTTTGTCGCTAAATTTAAAGATGTTTGAGTACATAAAAGCGAAAACGTATAGTTTTAGCGACAAATCTAGTGAAAATTAATGTTTTGAAAAACGGTCTACTGCAAAAGCGCTGAAGCCTATTATAGCGACATCTAGCGAGTTTTGGCAACAAGCATTACTGCTCGCTCGCATCAGTGAATTTTCTTGTTTTGCACGTTATGAAAAGAGAATTCGTTTGTTTTACTGAACTTTTATTTCCTTTTCTAAGCTTGTCGATGAACGGGATGCATTGGTGAGTACTTTATGCTGCATCTTGAATCCAATTCGGTGAGTGTCACGTAGTTTGTCGACGTTATACATAGATAGACTAAACCGAGATAGATGCCTTGTTATTCTGTCTGCCTATAGACATAACAACAACAACAACGATGACGTGACTGTTAACGCTTGTCACTAGCGCATTCTCACAATGATGATGTCGTTTTTGCAACAGCTGAAGAACAATAAAGGGTTGTGTATTTTCGAATGCGATGCTTCGATGTACATGGAAACCTCAAAGAAGTGGTTGGAAGGGAAGTTACTTATTTCACCCGATGGCATTTGTTTCGAATGCAACCCACAACACGATCCACCCCTAAGTGGTTTCAATTCCCTTTGCATAGACTTCAACGAAATCTCCCTGTTGCAAAAGGAAGCCTCCAGTTACATCTTCCCATCCATCACTTGCATGGTCGACAAGCAAAAGTATTGGTTCGGTTCTTTCTCCAACCGTGATGCTGTCTTCAACATGCTCCAACACTTTTGGCGAGAGTGCTTGTTCATGACTTCGAGGACTTCAACTCACCTGGAAGATGCTGGAAGCAGCGCTGGCGCTTCCGATTCCATGTTAGGCCGAGATTTGCTTAGAATCGTGTACGATTCTGAAAAAACGTTAAGCCGATCGGCAACCAGTTTGAATCGACAGGGGAAACAGTTGGACAATGCTATTTCGGTCGCGGAAGATATTCGTAGCGATTTGGAAGTGGCCGATAAGAAACTTTCGCTGATCGAGTCTTGGTTGGGTGTTTCACTTTTTGCATCCCCACCGAAGCAGCAGCAGCAGCCAAAGACCGATGCGACGTATTTGGAATATGCTGCAGTGTTTCACAGGCACGGTGGTTCGTTGAAGCAGAAGGATGACTATCTGGAAGGCCGATTCCAGATTGCACCCGACTGCTTGACGTTAATCAGTTCGAAAGATGCCGTTCTTCATAGATTCAACGTACGTAGGTAGTTCAAAACTGGGTTTAGCAGTCATTTCATACGTATGACGATTGGGTCAAGTTAATCAGGGCTGGATTTAGTAGTTTTCCGTCTATAGGCTCACCCCCCTCCCCCTTTGCCGAAATTCAACGTATCAATGAAAATGCAAAATAGGAAGTTGTAACTGCAAAAAAAATTTGATATATAATTTTAATGTTTTGTGCCGCCCTAGGCCCGGGCCTACTGCAAAATCCGGCCCTGAAGTTAATACAGTAGTAATTTATTTTAACTTCTATGATATATGCAATTTTATTAACATTATTTGAAACATGGCTTTTACATTGATAATTTCAGAAAAAAGACATTTCTGCTATCTATTTAATATCACCTTGGGAAATTAAGGTGGAACAACGACGATTTGGTACTCAAGATGTGTGTTACTCGATCATCACTGCAAAGCTTGTCGTTGCCTTCACATTCCTCCAGCGTTACTATGGTGAGCAGATAGAGATGGAAGCTCCACGCTCCAGCCGACCTAGAAAATACAGACCGACGTTGGAAGATTCCCCGCCAAGTAATGTTTTGCAAGTGTAAAGTTGGTTAACTACGAGTTGATGTGTAAATGGGATATTTTATCAGAAGGTTTGGAAAGCGATGGCGATCCAGCACTCGACGATTCTGCGGATAAATTCAGCATTGCTGTTGCCCGCATCGAAGCTGCGCAGCAGCAACAACTGGTGTCCGACGCCGAGGCCAAAGAGCTAGCACAGGTTCTCCACGCCCTGAAAAATGTTGCTCTGGAAATCAACAAGGAACAAGACAACCAGATGCATAAGATCGATCAGCTCATGGCATCGGTGGACGAATCGGACATCAGGCTCAAGGAAGACATCAAGAGGATCAAACGTGCCATGTGATCGTGCTGCTAGTCGGGCGTTGACCAACTTTCTAAATAAAAGCCTACTAGTAGTACATCATCGCCAGCAGGTGGATCCTCCTGGTGTCAGGATCGTGCGACCGATCCTGCCTGTTTAGCATGTGGATGCTAATTTAACGTATTGAAGGTAACTCATTACTTTAATCTCTTGTAAAATCTATTTCCATTTGATACTTGTTCAACTCCAGTACTATGCTCGACAACGTATTTCACTTTATTCACCAATGCCATTAAAAAAGAGAATCTTTCTAAACACAAACACACGATTAGTCCATTCCTTCTCTCTCTTTGAATTCTTTTTTCATCCGTAATCGACGCTGAGTCCTGGAGGCCTGCACCTGCAATTTCTTTTCCTGGATCCGTAGCTTTTGAGCCGAAACACTCATTTCTCCATTGACCATCTCATCCAGTTTTTCCTGCAATCGTCGACGGGCGATCTTCTGGTTTTCGGTGAGCGATCTCGTCTCGTGGCACTTGACGACGATGCCGGTCGGCAGATGCTTCAAGAGAACGCAGTTGCAAGTCTTGTTGGTTGCTTGGCCTCCTGGTCCGCTGCCACGCATGAACTGTTCGGAAAGTTCTTCTTCGACGATCGCCGGAACACGAGACCTGTCTATCACTTCCCTCCAGCGTACGTTACAAAGACAAATTCTGAAGTTGACCAGCCTTTGCAAGGTAAGCATGGTTGCACTGTATAGGTATAACTGTAAAAAAACAAAAAAGTAGACGTGAAATTAAGACTGCTCCATTGATTTGTTCAATTTGTTGTTTTGAGTGGTCTGGGGAGGGGGAGGGACTTGGACAAGTGAGAGACTCCAAATAATGTATCGGTTTTAAACATACCAAATCTTTATATATATATATTTCTCTTAGGTATGTACCGCGTTCTAAATCCGTTCTAAGTTTACTATAGCAACCAGGGTAAAGAATGATATCCACGGGAAGCATACGTCGCCGCTGGGCGGTGTATGTCTACAGAGCTTAACACACGCTGCCGTAGGCGGCGTTAACATACTCCACCTGTTACGCCAGGCGCAATCATCTAGTTATATATATTTCTTTTAACGATATTGTTTTTATTTAACTTTATTACAATTCAAAGGGAATGATACAAATCAAGGAAAAACATCAAAATAACAACAGGTTATGTTATTTTCATTGTTTACAAACCAGGCTTGTGACATTCCTACCTTAAACCTGGTTTACCCAGACAAATGGCAACACTGTTTTGAATTGCAACGATTGGGTCAATGAGATCTAAACATTTTAATCACGTATATAGAAATCGTAGCGAACCTATCAGTGTTTCATAAATCCAAAAATGCCTTCAGTGCACCTTCACGGCACGACGAAGAATGTCTAGACTCAAAAAACCTTTTTAGTTTCTGCTTCTGTTCCACCAAGCATCCTATTTGTTATAACATGATATGAGAAAAAAAATAAGGAAGTTTTAAAATGTTTAGATATCATTGTGGACACCCTGTAGATTGCACATGAATAAATACCTTATTCCTACTTCGCTTTAGTACACACTCACTGCGTACAGTCCCGTCGAACGTGTTACAAGAGTCGATCGTTATTCAGAAACCGTTTTCCTTTCTGAGTAGGATGATACAAATAATAAATCAACATGGTTAGCATTTTATTAAATAAATTGGCGCGGGTGTTGTTGGCTAAATAGCAGTACATCACCTGGTAATGAAAAGTGATTTCTTCGGCATTAATGTCCTTATACTTGAGAAATTCTTGTTTAACTCGACGTTTGTAAAAATGTTTGTCCGTCAGCCTCAAGGTTTGGCCGTATCGTAAGAGACTTTTGTACAAGCCAAGAATTTGCTGCCGAGTGACGGCTGACATCTTGAATAAAAAGTATGGTGTATGAAGCGCCATCCATTTCAAAACTGATGGATGGCGTTTTTTCATACAGTACAAGGAGAGCAAAAGACTTTCTATTCTATATCATTTCAATATTAAAAAAAAAAATCGATACATTTTCGAAAAACAAACAACATTGACATTATCGACAGCTATGAATAGTTTATCAAACAAAATTTGTTTGATCATTATTTTAGATTTGTTTTGATCATAAATTTGTTTGATCAAAAAAATGTGAACATTTAAGTTAATGAACAATATGTATGTATGTACAGTATTAATTCACAATCATTTAATGATTATTTATAAGTTAATACTTATCGTTCATTAACTTAAATGTATACATTTTTTTTTAACTTATACTTTGTTGTTGGCTTTTTTAATACCAAATCGGTCATGTACATTGAAATTCAGGATTATCCGAATTTTCGTTTACCCGAAATAGAATTGGTCCAATTCTATATCATTACAAATGTTATATCATTACATATCTATATCATTACACTACAAACTTGATTATCAAACTCGGATAATCGAGTTTGTAGTGTACTGACAAGTAGCATGGTCTGCAGTGAACTGCCGGCAGGCCCAAAACAGGAAAGGTCCAAAGAGAGTCTTGCGAGGAAATTTCCCTGAATTGAAAAGCTTTAAGATTACAATTGAAAAATAAAATTAATTTAAGTTTGTAGGTGCTGTAGAGGTATTTTGGTTAAATCCATTGATGTATCCCTGTTGGGTACAACGGACTAAAAATCCAAAACGCCGGCCTTGTAGTATTCTCACAAAGGATCATGATAATGTAAAACATAAGTTACGCAACATTGCGAACGGTGAAACGTTGAACAGACTAGCAATGTAATATATTGATTGACCAGTATGCAATTAGCGTGTGACACAGTAATGAAAAACATACGATTCAAAACCAACTGTTGTTTTGAATTTGGTTTAACTTTATTTTGTGTTTGTTACATTTAACACGAGGTATTTTTTTCTCATTATTAAAGATGGAATTGCCCAAGCCTCTGGAAGCTACAATACACAACGTGTTATTATCCATGTGAGTTTTTTCTCTTTTTAGTTGACGGAATAATGCAAGTGTACAGTAGCTGTCAGTCGTTGTTTTTATTATCATTGGTGTTGACAGTCAGAGTTGTGTACAAAATTATTCCGTGAGGCACCATTTGGGCGAGGGGGTGGAAATTGAGTTTCAATAAATGGATCCGACGTTGACATAAAAAAAACTGCTGCCTGCCAGCTTGGTCATTGGCCAATAGCCATCGTGTTTCGTGTTGCTGCTGGTTGGGCAGGTGTCCATCAGGCATTTGCTTGTACCGTGTACATGATTGCAATATACATACACAGCTGATGGTCAGCAGGTGCAAATGCACTCAACTCGCCCAATTGCCAAAGAGTGGAATACTACCGTTCAAGAATGCGCTAGATATGTACACTTCTTTGGCTTTTCAAGGCTAGAAGTTCAAGGTAAAAAGTCTTTGATGTACTTGGAATGTTTAACGAAGTTTACCATTGTCTTAACATCCCTGTTGGACTGTTGCACATTGGCAAGTTGGTAACTTAGGAAACGAACTGTCAACAAAATAGGTGATGGGGTGTAAAAAAAACAAACCCAGTTAGTTAGTAAACAGCTAAAATAGAACGGTCTTTTCCTATTTTCTTTTTATTTTGTTTTATGGTAAATTACATCTTGAATTCGAATTTTTCAAGGCTGGCGGCATTCTTTGTGTTCCATCAAAAATTGTGCCAAATATGATCTTTTAAGGCTCTAATGGACTGACACTAGCACCAAGTGAACTCTTAAACATATGTTGTAGTTCAATCTATTAGTGAAGAGCCCATATACTTACATAACTACTCAGTGGGTTTTCTGCAATGTATGAACACGAAGACCCGTCTTCTATGGTACATTAGGACACTTTTTCAATATGATGCTTGCAAGCTTTTACACCCAAATCCAATGTTATATTTTGTGCAAACTCAGCAACAATTTTTGCAAGCTTAGAAAGAACCTAGTCAGTGCTTGATGATGAGAATTTCCAGATTAAACGTATTTCTTCTTATAATGACATGACAACACAAGTAGGCATCTGATGTGACAGACGCTATACAGTAGGACTTAATGTTTTTGGATGAAATCGATGTGCATATTAAACTTTTATAGAGCAAAAACCTCAGCTTTAATTTTTTTTTATGGATGACACAATTTGTTATTTTCATAAACCTGACGATTAAGATGATTATTAATAATAATTATTATTTTAGCAGCTTCATTGATGTCACGTCGATTATTAGATGGTGGTCAGGTTCCTTGTTAATCATGATAATTTTATAACGGAGTGGTTTTTATGACACACTAGTTCGACAGAAACACTGGAGATTTGTTGCGTTAATAATACTAATAACGAAAATGATTGTATACTTCCGCTATCCACCAAATGACAGGTTTATAGGCATCCCTACTGTAGTGATATTTTCGTGTGTTAACAAACTATCAATAGTTGGCATACAGTTCCATCACTAAATCTTCTGGCAATTGCTATTTGAGTACCTTTTTTTGACCCACACAAACTTACAAGGGGAGAGATGAAATTGTCACGACAGTCCTATATATTAATTCAAGTGATAATTTCTCTACAATATTCTTCATTTATTTTTACATTTCAATTTTCTATCCTTTCATGGACAAATATTACAATTTTTTTGATTACAAAATTACAAATTTTGTTCAATTTATTACAATTTTTTGATTACAAAATTACAAATTTTGCTAAATTGTTTTACAGTTTGAGGTGTGAAAAAAACGATTACCCAAAAATAAAAATAAAAATAATTTTTGTAATCAAAATTTACAGTTGTCCTTACATTTTCATTATCGTGTAAATGTGAGTAGGGATAACTTATGTTGATTAGAATAGCAAATTTTGCTTTCGAGTCAGCAAAATAATTAATCTTACAAGGCTTTGCTGGATGGTGACGAACTGGTAGTTTCCAATGTTTAGTTCAAAATATGATGATACTATATAAGTTTATTGTTTCATACTAACATTTTAAACTTACTAAAGTTTGTTTGAAACTGACTCCCTCTTATGGTAATCGATCGTGAGTGGTGAAAAGCCACAGTTTGTCCCCTGCTAGAATAAGAACTATTCATCATGTTTTTCATCTGACTGTTAGTTACATGCTGCTTTGTTGTTTGGTCTCATTTCACCCCGACTAAATGGAAAATCGATGTTTATTCCCTTCACACCAAACTATTAGAAAAATAGCGGATGAGTCATGTTGACATTGACCAGACTTGGACGTTAGCACCAACACCTGCTTGAATGTCGCAAATTAAAATGGACATTTAGGGAGAATAAAATCGTTTAACGATGATATTGATTTTAGAATTTGAGGGGAAAAATCGAAATGGAAACTTAATTATGGTGTTGATAGTTGACGTTTTTTTTTTTCTGTACAGTATGCGATTTTATTTTTTCGTTCGAATTATTTAATCGATTGAAAAGTAACATGATTGAATCTTGGTGATCTGAAAAGATGTCAATCTATCTGGATTATACATTCCTTTATGTAACAGTTCGAATTGTATATTTAAATAACGAATCTACTCTGCAACTTGATAGTGTTGCAAAAATATATTTTAACAACATGCAATGCTTGCTTACAAAAATTAAAATACCGGTGATACACAAATGTTAGAAATATATATTTGTTTGGTACATTTCAATGTCAGAACCAAAATACCGCACGTTCAAATTTGCCACACGTTCATGGAAACATGCCACCTGTGGCGCAGTGACGTCACTAGGTTGGTGTCAACCCGTGCGGCGGTTACTCGCGGTGTCACCCCATCCGCATGGTGTCAATCCTTGATGACTAGTGGCTATAAAAACGTGCTAGTGCATGCGCATTAGAAGATTCACCACACATAACAATTCTTTGGCGACACCAGATATTTTCTGTTAAGATGTTATTAAAAACGTCAGTGAGAAAAATAAGGTCCACATAATTTTATCACGTGATTTGATCACCGATTCATTATCTTCTAACAGGAAGATGGTGAGGTAATGTACTTTCTAAAGGCCACCTGTCACACGCAAGAGTGGCGCAATTTTAGGTATGGCAATTCGTTGACAACTCTGACGTTAACTTCTTTCCCAACTGGTTGGCAAAAATTGAAGTCACAGATTGCCCACAAAAAAACTACGTGTGTCAAGCAGAAGGCGAAAATAGATAGTTTAGCTTTCGTGTATAGCACAGCGCATCGCTACAGCTTTGTAAAGCTTTCCCGTCGAGCACAGCGCATTGCTGCAGCTTTTGAAGGTTTTCCAGCACAACACCGCGCCTATCTACAGAATACTGATGCAAATGACAGAGACTCTACTGTATTGGGATATTTTATTTTATGAAAAATAATACATCACTGCACAAACATTTTATAGATAATCGTTTTGGTGTCACCACCTCGGATGGTGTCACCTGGTGCGATCCTATCTCATTCCAACCCTAATGTTTATTAAAACTTGTTTGTTTTTCTGAATTATGGAAAATCACTTTTGAGGCTACCATACATCCGATCATTCAGTTTATGACATTTAAGCGATTTTTAGCACTTAAAAAGATTAATTATGAAATGCTAATCAAAAAAGGTTTGAGCTGATTCTAAGTTTTGTTTGACTTTTATTTTATTGCCATTTATTTCGAACTGAAATCTTTGTTTCAGGTAACCGATTGCATGTCACTGCCGTTGAATTTCTACTTTTACTTTGAAACACCTTCTAAAATGGTAGCGGGAAATTACATCGATTCCGTTTCGGCTCCAGTTATTCAGAACTGCACTGTTTTGGTGAGAAATGCGACTAAAAAAAATAACATTAATACTTAATAACATAATCAAATTTTCAATGGGACAATTTTTTGTTATAGCCAAAATGCCACAACATTTATTACAAAATGATGCAGCAACACAACAATGAAAATGAATGTAAGTTTGTTGATCAGACTTTTATTTTCTATTCGTGTCCTACATCTTCCAATATTAATGCCCTTGTTTACAAATAGTAAGCGTGGAGAATTGCTCTTGCAATATCCAGTCGGAAGTTGGACCATTATGCGATACACCCGACGCTGGAATTGGTTCCGAATCAAAGACTGGAAATTCGATCGACTTTTCTGGTAATACATTTGACCTGTTGATAGTTTTTATTTGTATGAGAAATTAAATAGTTGTGTCATATTCCAGAGACACTCTTAGACGACTCTAAGATTGAAAGTCTAACAGAATTGTCCTCTACAAAAGTTCGTCCAAGATCCACAAATACACGAACTGGATCTCAGCGAAGGTGAATTTTCAATCATTAGAAATGTCTTTTTCGAAAAACTAGCTAATTATTATTATTATTATTTGCACAGTAGTCGGCCATGCTCTCTTTACTCGACAAAATCCATTACGGACGTTTGTTCTTCCATTTCACACCTTTCTGGAAGAAGCTCGAGAACATCAGGTTTTCGTTCTAAATCGTTGAGTCGTTTGAGTTGTTCGTCCGCTGTTGAACGAGCCTCTCTGTTGGATACTGTTCATTCAACACCTTTGCCACCGAGAGTGAGTTAACACATCCAGTAAAATGACGACATCGTTGGTGCACTTTAATAGCAACTGGATTATTGACAGGATCGAAAAATATTGGAGTTGATGATCGTGCGCCATGGAAAAGAAGTGGAGGAAGAAGAACTGCAACAAGAAATTCACCACATTTGGCAAGAAGAGAAACTGGAAAGCGAAAGGAGCCGGGAAGAAGAAGAGAAACTGAAGCAGAAGAGGCTGATCCAATCTCGGAACCAGTTCCACGTGGAAAGGGTATGTTGTATGGAGGAGACGAGTGACTTACTTCCAAAACGTCTTATCTCCATTTTAATAATTTTTTTTTTTTGTGATAAGAGGCTCTGACAACTATCTGTGCATCGCCGATTCCAAATATGTTATTTTCAAGATTCAAAACTTATTATTTCCTAATGGAAAGCACTCTCAAAAATCACGTTTATATGCAAAGTCTATGGTGGAATGAATATTAAATAAAACCTGTTAACTGAAAAATTGTGTTTTTGGATTTAAGACGTTTTGGAAATAAGCTCTTCAATTTTATACAATTCCGTTTTGATATTAATCAGGTAGCTTTGGAGGAGATCATGACCCCTATGACCCCCCCCTGTATACGTGCATATCTGAGTGAATGAGTTGAGAATAGAACATATACTACCATCTACAGACGTTTATGATAGCATACTGTATAGTCCAATGGACCAAAAATCGCATAAAGTGAGAATTGCATAAATAAAAAACAACTGCACAAGTCCAATATAAATTTTTTTGCAATTTTAATGCAAAAAAAACGCATTAATTGAATCTAAAATTGTAGAAATCGAATCACTCGAAACTCGCATAAATCGAATATCACATTACTCAAGATCGCAGTAATGTAAATTCGCATAAAGGTCGAAACTTGCTGAAATCGAAAATGGAATCACACAAAACTCGCATAAATTGAGTATCGAATTACTCAACAATTGCATAAATGTAAATTTGCATAAATCACTGTATATGTAAAGCGTATTCTTAAAAAGCGTTTTTAACGTACTTGTTTTAGAGATTAAAACGAGCCATGATGGAACAATCAAACTACAATTTGATTCTTGAAAAAGAACAAGCTCTGCTAATGAAAGCTCAGAAGTGGGATATGTTGGCTCAGGAACAAGAACTGTTACGGGTAACGAACCGGTTTGCTGTATTTTGCAAAAAAAACAAAAACAAAATGGTGTTTTGACTCGGATGAACCCTTTTCAGAGACAACTAGCTGAAAAAAGGAAAGAAAAGGAATCTGAAAGAAGACAGTCACAGGTTTTCAATCAATGAACCATCTCATTCGAGTGTGGGTGTTTGTAGTTATAGGGTGAATGGTTTTGGGTTATTTTAGGTCTTTAGTTTTCTTCAGAATAAAAGTAAAGACGAGCAGGTGAGAATTCTTTTGGCTCAGATGATGGAGGACACGATGATGAGAGCAGCTCATCGTCGACACATGCTTCACACTCAGCGACGAGAGGTAATTAATTTATAGGACAATTTTTTAGCAAGTTTTGGTGCGTTATTATTTTTTTTTTAAATGGAATATTTAGTTTATGGTACATTGCAAATTTAGGTCATTCTTCATGCCAACGAAGAAGAAATAATACGACATGCTAAAAAGAAAATCGAAGTGGATCAAGTGTTCAAGTAATTATTTTTTGTTTGCTGATTATTATTATTATTATTATTATTATTATTACTGGCTTAAGATTACTGTAGTTTATTAGGAATGTCCAAAATAAGTTTTTTGACATAGGAGAAAAGTTGGTTGATTTTAATTGGTGTTGTCTTTACCGGTGCAGAATTGTCTATTAGTCATCATTAGACCTCGGATTAATATGCACTAAAAACATGAAAATATGCACTAAAATTTCTCGAAATATGTACTAAAAACACGAAAATATGCATTAAAAACATGAATATACCTATGCAAAATGTCACAAAACTGCTCAAAATATACAGTAGACATGACAATATGCAATTTGTTTTCTAGGTGTCCTGCAAAAACACCAAAATTCAAAGCATTTTATTTTTTAGCATTTTATTTCCGTGTTATAGAATTTGGAATTTCTTGTTGCATGAAATTTCAAAAATAATTTTAAAAAAAAAACAATCTAGGTATGGAAATAAATGCTAAAATATGCAAAACAAATATGCAGTAACACCTGAAATATGCAAAAATATGCACTAACATCTGAAATATGCAAAAATATGCAAAATAAAATGTAAGCATTGTACTTGTGCAACATGAATAACATCGTCACCAATTTTGACGGAGACGCCTATAAACCGAGGTCTATTTAGAAAGCTTCGTGAATCGTATACTGTATGTAGAATTTTTCTTAAAGATTGAAAAAGTAGAGTGGACACTAGAATTGGCGCCACACGTGGCGAACTTGTGTCATTAAATTTTTGCGAGGTCCAAAATTCGTTCAGTGGATCATAAAAAAATTCTTACACAATATCGTCCTCTTCCAAAGGGAGATCACAATCAGGGTTAATGATGACGTAAGAAACTCGTGTTCTTTCCGTTTTACTTAAATCTGTTAAAGAGCAAAAAAGTTTCAATTCATTATTGAATTATAATTATAATAGTTATAATAACAGGATTCCACTGTATTAAAAGTTACAAACAAAATCACGCATATCTACGTTATATATTGTATATAGGCTATATTTTATAGATGGTCTACTGTAGATTGATTTTATAAAATACTGTACTTTTTTTTTGTTATATTAAAGGCTACATATTTCTTATTAGTTATCACGACAATGACAAAAGTATATTATTTTATTCATTTAATGTAGTCTACAATGTATAATTTTTGGTTACCTTGAGCATTCCATTTGATTCCGAGATTATCCATTCGAGAGGTGATTAAATTGTTCACTTCAGCTGACCTCATGTCTCTTGTAAAACTCTCCCAGCTATCGAGTGAGAACACATCGGTCTATAGAAAATAAAACGAAAATTTGAATTCAAAATTACTATACATTCTCCGAATAAGTAAAAAAAAACCCTCTCATGGGGATTTTTTGGTCATTTATGTGACTGCATTCAAGAGTTCCTTTTCTGGAAATGGAAGCTATTACAATGAATGAAAGAATTCTGTGGGTGGGGAATTTTATTTTGTGGTAGAACTATTGAAAAGTATTTTTTATTGAATTACCTCTTCACTGGCCGGAGACGTGGCATTATCTGCGTTTTTCTGAGTTCGATAGATACAAATGGGAATGTCACCACCGTTAGCACAAAGGTCAGCGAAGAGTGCTCCATACGTCGCAAACTCTTTAAACTGCTGTCTAGAAATTTTAATCTGCAAAAAGAGCGAAAAATATCCATAGATTTTTAAGATATTAAATTCCATATTAGGAAACGCTCGGTTCACGAACGAGTTGTGTTTCAAGATGTTCGTTCTGACAGCTCAAGTTCTTTATTTGTGTTTTGCCTTTCTGAGATTTTGTATAACTATTGTATAATATATTGTATAGAACATTGTATAGTACTGTATAAGTTAGCATCATTTTAAGAATTAATATCATGTACATACTAAACATCGAATGGTCATACATGTACAGTATGTAAGCATTGTATTTTTATGCTCACTCACGCTAAGCTTCACTTGTGGATGAGTGAGTTTGTTAGTGAGCAAGCTGGGAATTGAACGTATCAACAGTCGTTAATGAGAATATACTGTATAGTCCAGTGTGCCGAAGAACGCATAAAACGAGAACCAGATAAGTCCTTCGTATTGATAAAAAAACATGTCTATTGTAAAAACAAAATCGCGTATAAAAAAGTCGATAATTACAGAAATCAAAAATGAAATTACCCTAAACACGCATAAATTGAATATCGAATTACTCAAAATAATGTATAAACTTTAATTCGCATAAATATAAATTCGCATTAATCGAAACATGCAGAAATCAAAAATGAATTATTTTTTAATATGTATGTACAATACATACCGTATATCTGTTTATGACTTATTATACTTAAGTAAAATATGTCATTTATATCATTCATATTGTCTTTATATATGACAATATATAAAGGCTGCTTAAAAATCATTTTTGATGTAATGTACTTGTTCGTATTACGTGTATGCAACGTAAATTTAATTGAGAAACGACTACAAAAATATTTGTGCGAAATGTGATGTTTATTATAGCGAACGTTCGTAAATCGAGAGTTGATTGTATCTTGTGATATTGTTTTTGTATATTTTCAGTGTCACTTAAATTTTAAAATGTCAATGAAGAATCTGATTTCAACTAATTGCACTTAAGTCCACATTTTTACACGTCAAATTTTTTCAAGCAAATTCTATCGATTCCAACTGTTTTTTTTTTTTTGACGTCATACACACGTCTTAGAACGCGCCTGGCTGTGTGTATGACGTCAGAAAAACAGTTGGAATCGATGGAATTTGATTGAAAAAGTTTAACATATAAAACAGAAAATAGTAGAAGTTTTAATTACGTGAGGTCGCTTATTATCAATGGAAATCGTATTAATATTTTACTGTTATTAATATTTGATAATATTTCTTAATCAATAGTTTGTTTAATTAATGTTTTAAGGATTACAAAAATCGAACTTACACTCAAATTTAAACCCTATAATAAAAATTTTGTTATTTTAAAATATAGGTTGCTTGTACAGTATATTTATTTATTGACTTTTGAGGGATTACTACAGAAACTAAATAATGTGTATACAATTCACTGTATATTAAATCTCGTATCACTATGACTACGTTTGTATGCAAAAAAAAATCTGTTTACTTGTTAATCTAATGATGTTTAAACTTAATGTTGTTATGTTTCAACCTAAATTTATAAAACTAAAACCGGAAACGTGAAAAATAAGAAATGATAAATTAACAGAATAAAAATTTTATTCATAATATGTATGTATGTATATATATTTTGTTATTTATGTATACCTAATAATTTTAACGTCGATTCTTCGAAAAAAAGTGACTATGTGGTTCACCTCTGGGTGTGTCGAGTTGGTGAATTTAATCATTAAAACTACGTGCTTTAGTTGAAATGTACTGCAGTTTATTTGGTATCTAAAGTAGACTTAGCAATTAAGCGAATGAACCAACAAAAGAGACCCCTTAATTCATGGTGCACAACAATTCTAATTAACCGTAAAAGGTGGGTTAAGTAGAAAGTTTACTGGATCGACATTAAGAAACTTGGAAAATCGAAACACTTTTGTGACGTCATTGAAAACAAAAACACAAAGTATGCATTTGTTAATTGCTTTTAATGTATGCGTTACAAAATTAACTATTACGCAAGTGCAATATGTTGAAAATGTTTATATCAATTGGGTGTTTGATGAACTGTATGGAGTATGTGAAATAAACATGGATTTGTGAACTTACTGCTGTCAAATATCCAGAACCGGGAGCTTGATCAATTCCCAGAAGCAGTTTAATTACTGTTATGATGTAATCTTTGACGATAGCCTGGTTTCAAACAAAGATAATTACATTTCATTAATTAGGTTACACAGGTTCATGTTAGCATTTGACAGCTTCGTGTCAATGACATTTTTATAATAAATATGTACACTGTCTAATATGCCTTTGGTAATGCGCATATTCAATTATACATAGAATACACTAGTTTAATGAGAATGCATTTCAAATGATGTTAGTTATTTGATATATTATTTATATTTAATTATTTATTTATTTTCATTTAGAAAATCGTTTTCATTTTTCTTAAAGGGAAACAATCGAAGGGCTTAGAGCAATTACCGATCAGCTCCACTTTTTAAAATTTGACAGTATCGACAAAAAACCTGTTACGAACCGTAACATATGAAAACAAAATTCATTTAGGTATGCACAGATTACTTTGTTGATACATTTTTGGTCCAAAATACTTTGCTGGTAATATATTTCACAGAAAAGAAAAAATGTGAAATAGAGCTGTCTGGTGTTTGTTTTAAAATCAGTACACAACAAATAATAAAGAGCTGCTGGGCAGCCCCTGAAGCTAATTTGGCTTATGCACCCAACATTAACTGTCAGCGCCATTTATGATAATATCTCGTTATCTGAGCATCAGATTGGCCTGTTTCTTGCACCATACGACGCAGAATTTCGAAACAATCATAATCATTGAAAAGCATGGTTTTCAGCAACGACTGGAGCTGACCAGTTACTG
Organism: Cryptops parisi; assembly: GCA_034695005.1. Taxonomy (NCBI): domain Eukaryota; kingdom Metazoa; phylum Arthropoda; class Chilopoda; order Scolopendromorpha; family Cryptopidae; genus Cryptops; species Cryptops parisi. The sequence goes on along the minus strand of JAQIWH010000086.1, from coordinate 12,233 downwards.
CCACAAGCCCTTCAATTTTTAATTAAATTTGTCATTAACGAACTTCAGTGTAAGCTTTTACGAAATGCAGTGAAGCTTTGCTAATCTAAACTTATGTATAATCAACAAGTTTTTCGTGACACTATTTGTGCATCTTAAATTTCTCGATTATTTGCCGTTAATATTGCTGCATAGTGATACATTAAAGACTCGATTATCCGAAATTACGGTTTATCCGAATTGGGTAAAATATGTCATAATACCAAACCGGAATTTGAAATTCTGGTTTATCCAAATTTTTGTTTATTTGAAATAGGCTTGGTCCAGCACATTCGGATAATTGAGTTTGTAATGCATACATAACACGGATGAGCTATTAAATTTGTATAATATGTGTAGTGACTTTAACTGAAAGTTTAATGACTTTATTTCAATTTTTGTTTTATCTTATTTAATTTTAGTTGAAATTAAAGTGAAAGTGCCTAGAGTGCAATTCAATTTGACACCTGTCAGTATGACGTTGACAAAGTGCATTTACACTCAACCTGTGTATTAACAGTGATGTGAATTGAAGATCACAATTTTATATTGCTGGTGCATTAATGATTAATTTTTTAATGTGCTCATTATTTATCATACTTTATTGTGTCATTGTTTAGAATTTATAATATTTTTATTTGTCACTTGTAATTCACGGTGCACTAAACATAAACTGAAAGAATTCATTGAAGTCATAAATCAGTTCGCTACTAGTTATTAAAAACGAACTAACTGAAGGTTTGTTATCCGTAATTGATTATACATAATCAAATGTTATTCAAACAAAATAATAGATGTATAATAAGATTTTTAACGAGTGATATATTTACTTGGTACAGAAGGGTGTCCATCATGTTTGCACTAAAAACACTTCCTGATGCAAATTGCAAACGGAACATGAAAGAGATATTAGATCCATTATCTTTCTCTCGCTGAAAAGAAAAAAAAATCACCATAAATATATATATATATATGAAATAATATATTTATATGATATACATATTTATCAGTAATTAAATAAAAATGGATCAAATTGGAACATGTGGTGCAGCATGCACGTTTATCTAAATCTGCTAATCAATGCTATTTCTATTGGTGAAGGTCGTTGAACTTTTGACTATAGTGGCCTTTTTCGAGAGTTCTTTACCATCTGGCAATTTTGTTTGGCTTTCTCTTAGATAAGAGGGATGTGTCTAAAAAGCCTTTTTTGTGAAGAACGATTTCGTCGTTATTATCTTGAAACTACTTTTTTTTCTTTGTGTTTGGTTTCTTTGGTAAACGGTATGAACCACATAATGAAATTGTTTTTCCAGAACAGAATGGTTCTGGTTGTTGTGTAAGTTTTATAATTCGAGGTTTCTTTGAAGTTGACTTAAAGGGAATGAATACGATTAATGCGAGGGTTTGTTATTCGAATAAATAAAAACTTGTATACACAGGGTGAATCATTTAACATGACATATAAAAAAGCATCTAAAACAGGAACAGCTTCATGTTAACCCTGAAAGCTCACAGCAGAGGTGCCGTGTAATGCAGTGTAGTGTATCACTTCACTGCATTACACTAATCATACACTTAAAGCTCTTAGCGGCTCTATTGTTTTTATATTTTTATTTCGGTTGGATTGTTTAAAATAAATGAAACGACACTGGATTCTGACTAAATGGACCGTTTGCTACAACTTCCTAAATATAACTTGGTAGCTACGACTCATGGTTTTCGATGTAACACTTCGATGACTTTGAAAAGTAATGTCAATGTCAATGAGAATAGGACAATTGGAAAGCCATAAGCAAACAATTTTTGTCCAACACATTTTTTATCGCGTGCTTTGATTTCATGATATGTGAATTTGTCACATTAAATGATTCACCCTGTATTTCAAAATTTCCTTGAAACGACACAACTTAAGCGTTTAGTCACTTGGGCGCTACCGAACCAAATCTCATAATACCGAAAGTTGTTCGCTTAAAACAAACATATAGGAAAATTCATCGCATAATAGTGAAATTGCATTAATAAATTCGCATAAATTTAGATCTTGTATTAAGCATTATTATTTTTTGCTTTGTATTATTACTATAATCAATCCATTCAGATGATCGTTATACGATAAAAAAAATCGTTATATGTACGATTTTACGCAGTGATTTACAAGTGACTGAACGCTGAAATTTTGTCACTTTATGAAAATTTTGACATACCTCATTTTCGATATAATTCATGGTTTATGCATAACGCAACCTCGCATAAGTCGAGGACCTCTTGTATAGATAAAATAATCTTTATAATGACTGGATTGCATGAAATTTATGATAGAGATACGTTTTTCTTGTTTAGTGTTGGTAAGTAAAGAATGTTTACGAGATCGTATTTCATACCATTTGTTAATTAAAACAAGATTAAAACGTTGTTGCTAGATAATGTGTAAACAAGAAGGGTGTTTACTCAGTTATATTTCACTCGGAAAACGTGTAGAAAAAACACACAAAATATGGTTTTTTAAACACAACTCCTGTACAAAGTTTAACACATTTTTCATCAAATTGTCGTCCTAGTTGTAATGAAGATAAAATACATGATTATTATTTTTTTAACTTAAGATTATCTTTGTTTATTTTGTAGATGAGATATTAAGAGGGATTTTGCGTTACCAACGACCTTTGGGAAGGAAATGAAACGTTGGAGTTAATGGAAAAAAAAGTCAACCAGTGAGTAAAGGTAGGACATATGTTTTTATAATTTTCATAAATTTTTGTTTTTTTACGATTTTTTCATAAAAATTGTTGAATATTTTCATATTCGGCAGCAAAAAAAAAATAGTTTTAGGAAATTATTAGTTTTGTGTGTTGTTATGTTATATGAACGCCATCATTGGTAACGTAGACATTATAAAATCATTTATCTGTTTTATAATAATGCAGTACATACTACCCAGCTTTAGTTTTGTTATTCACTTTGTCACGAGATTCGCCATTCGTGTGTTTAGAACACGTGATTGGTGATTTCAAAAGTGATTGGGTGGTTCTTTGGCGGGTATTTTAAAAATGCAAAATCTTGTAAATGCAAATCGGTTGTATAGTAGAAAAAAGCGGTACAAGTATGGAAATTCCATACCCGTAATTCTGAGAAATAATTTGGTAAAGTGTGAAATTCTTCAAATTGCGAAATGTTATGATTTCCTTACACATGCGATTTTTCGTGCGACATCTCGAGCAATTTGTGGTCAACTATGACGTCAGCTTTTTGGCTCAACCAATGAAAATTGGTTTACAACATCCTGGCGTTACAATTGTTTCACAATTTTCTTGAATTGCCACATCAAAAATTGCGTTTGTCAAGCGACCTTTACGTTAATTAACATAAACACTCAAATAATTGAAGAGCCTGGTGTAATTGGGTGTTAAGTAACATTTTTACAATTTCGAGAAAAACGCGTTTAAAGATCTGAACTTGCCTTGCTGTCTATACTTTACACTTTTAGCACTAATATTTTTGCAAATATTGTTGTTTGGCTCAAACATTAGGTGGGGAAGAAATATGCAATTGATACATTCGAAAATGCTTCAAAGTCATTTTTGATGATAATGTCACTTAACACCCTTTTTTTTTACACCAGGCAGTTCAAATCTTATCTTGAAGAAACTAGGTATTTCATGAAATAACGCAGTTCACATTTTAAGAAAATTTGCGTTACTTTTACTGTATAGCACTGCACTTTAACTTCAATTTTATCGCACTTGTGTACATGACAATTTTGGCAAAATATTTTTTTGGCGAAAACAACAAGGTGTTCGAGAGTCTTGCGTGTGTGGGTATTAGAAATGTTACAAAAGTGATAGTGTTCAAAAGAAAAAAGAGTTGGTGAAATGGAATGGAAGAGACATGCTCTTCTAGGTGGAATTGGATGTGCTTTCGAATTGGATTTTGCTGGATGATGGCCTAGCCCGATGGGCCAGCTGTTGCCATGTTTTGTTTACAGACCTGTTCAATCTCGGATAAGTAGATGGCGTAGGAATTACTCGCTTGGAAATGCATGAAACGCATGTTGGATGACTGGGAAAGCTCGGTAGTTATTTTGACGGAAGGAAAAAACCTGTAAACACAAGAAAAACAAAAAATCGAAAATTAATGGAAGTGGGTTTCACTTCGAGTCTCAAAGAATGGATTAGAATAGTAAAATATCACGCAGTTTTTTTAAGGGTTTTCTTGTATAAAACAACTGTTAAAGAGTTTCTATTTGGTGCAATTCCAGAAAAAGTTGACAAAGAATGGGGATAGAGGGGGGATAATTTTGGTAATTAACATACTCGAGGACACTTTGAACGGCTACTATGGTGTTGCTGTCTGCCAGATCTTCTTCGTTATATCTGACGTCATCCGACTCTTTATTCACCACTACCACATTGTCGGCCAAAATGATCCCAGCACGTAGAAGGTCGTCCAAACTAAAGTGGAGGAAGCAAAATGGCAATTCAATATCAAACTTAATTACTATGTCCCATTTGTCAAATTGGTTAGTGCTTAACCGGAAAGTTTCGGAAAGTGCACCAATTTTGGTCTCTTGATAGATCGTTTTAAGAAATGTACCGATTTGAATGTTAGTATTTTGTTGAATAGAATAATCGAAAAAGTAAAGAACATTTTTTTTCTCTTAATGTTGAAGAAGTTTGGCTTTAACTGGAGACAAGCTCGTTGTAGTTTTTTCTTATCAGATGGGGGTAATGTTCAATCATGTAAGACATCTGGATATTATATAGTACTGTATTTTCAAGTATCTCTTATAAAATTAATACGATTTTGAGAAACACACAAATCTTACTTTTTAATTGGAAAACATATTACGAGGGTTGAACTGTAATATACAGCATATTATGTAATATTGTATACTATGTTCTGTAAGCTGTAGGTATGTAGTATACTATTATATAATATATTGTATAATTAAAGTGCATACATCCATGCTATTCAGTGGAGTATTTTAGTTGTTGCATGGTTAATTTAAATACGACTTTAAAAGATGCATAACAACAGTTGCCATGTTACGAATATAAATTAACCCTGGAACAACTGAAATTCTTTACTGAATAGCATGAGTGACTTGCAGTGGAGCTGTTGTTGAGGCAGCGAGCCTTACCCTGTCTATTGTTGCATAAACTTTTATTTTGGTTAGATTGTTGGAAATAGATAAAACATAAATAGATTTTGACTAAATGGGCTTGTGGCTACGACTTTCTAAATATGACTTGGTGTCTACGACTCATAGTTTTCTATGTAACAATGCTATTTCCGTAAAAATAATTTCACGGTCTACGAGATTAGCACCATTGTATTGCTCCCGAATGTTGTGATTATATTCCGTATGACTATAATCGACGTATCTGCAATATTAAGCGAGATATTTTCCCTGACACTTGAAAAGAAGCACCCTGTATAATCTATACCATAGAATATTATAAACATATAAAATTCTGCATATAGCATAACTAGCTATACTCTTTATAGTGTAGTAAATAGTTAAAATAATTGCAATATTCTTATTCAGTATTCGGTGTACTTAACTAGGGTTATTGTATACTACACTACATACCACTTTCAGGCCATTGAAACCGTGTGAAATAACCGGGAAGTTCTTCGAGTCAAAGAACTATAAAAGGTTTAGATTTTTAACTTGCATCTTTTTCATACAAAAAAATAAACCTATTGCGAATAATGGGACAACAGGATATCTTTAAAAAACCGTGGTTTTTCAAAGAGGCACTTGTTTGGTAATGATCGTGTTTCGGGAAGTTCCATCTAAGAGAGCTTTATTACTTAAGAGTGTTGTCATACTTTTGAATGGATCCTTGCATGAAATAGATGAGTGGAAACCACGAAATGGCATCTAGAAATGGTTGGTCGGGCCTAGAAAAAGGAATGGTAAAAGAGAAGCAAGTTTTAGTGGTCGGAAATTGAGCTTTTCGAGACATCCCGTGGTGAAGACAAGCGAACAAAAACTCTTATGTGCGTGATTTTTTTGCTTCTTTTTAGCTATAAAACAAATAGAGCAGAAAGGGGGGTAAAAACCGATGGGAAACTGGGGAGAAAAAAGTTGTGGAGGAGAATTACGTGGAAGGAAGAGTAATGGTTGTTCGGAAGATAAAACTCGTTAGGAACAAAAAGGACATTGAACTCTCTATAGTTTGGGGGTATTTGTAAATCCCTATAGGCCACTTCATCATCATGCGTTTTCAGTGTTACGAAGATGCTCTTAATCATTGTGCGATTGGTACACATAAAAAAATAGGGTTGGAAAAAACATTGTAAATTAATGTTCTGTGAGTGGAAAAATACCTATGAGGGTTTATTCTTATTAGAAGTGTTTTGTGGTGGTTGTAATAAAATATAAGTACATTAAAAATACTTTTTAAGCATATTTTTTATATAGCTTATTGTCATATACAGATATACTGTAGGTATATAACCTACATAATGCAAAACAAATTCATTTTTGAATGTTTCGATTTATGCGAATTAAAACTTATGTAATCTCTGATCAACTTTAATCTATGCGTGTTTTGAGTAATTCTATTTTTGATTTCGGAATACTTTTTTGATCTATGCGAATTTTGATTTATGCGAAATTAAATTCATACGATCCTCCAGTGATTTGATATTTAAATCATCCCGGTTTTAAATAATTTCATTTGTAATTTCTGCAATTTTCGATCATTATTTATACAGCGGAATCCGGTTATTATAATAACGGATCATGTGATCAATAGTTTAATTTTAAATTTTTTGATAAAATCGTGTATTGTTATCATTATTATTTATACTCATAACGCTGTTTAATGTTTTATGTTATCAGTTGGTTATTGTTATCAAAAAGCACGGATCTCATAGTGATCACAATAACAGGATTTTTTTTTCATTAGACTTATGCGATTTTTGATTTTTTTGTTTGTTTATGCAGTATATTTTCATGAACGACTGTAGATGACAGATACGTTCAATTCTCAGATAATTCACTCACAAACTAAAAAATGCAGCTAATATAAAGAGTGTAATAATAAGAAGAAAAACATTTTAAGGTGAAAAATTATTCGAGTGTACATATTTGATTTATAACTTTAAAAATGAATGCAGCAATTATGTTGAGTGTTTTGATCAAACTTTGTGAAGTGCAAAAAACAATGCAAATAGCTAATTAGCGTGAGAACGTGTAAAAGTGGTAGTGTTTGCATTAGAGATGTGTGTAAGACCTTTTCTGTAGAAGAAAGATGATGGGTTGAAGGGAAGCTTTTCGTAAATGATGGGCTCGAAGTGGAACGATGAAATTGTAAATCCCATTGTTAGCTGCTTCAGCTACTAGAATGATTTCTCGAGTTGGCCACTCGTATTGCTGAGCGTGAATGTTACTATTGTGTTCGCAAGGCTGTAAAAAAACGTAGTTAAATGTACAGGGTGTGACAAGAAAAGAAACATGTCCGCGCTATATCTCGTATATGTGTCGTACCATTAATTTAGAAACTTAAAATTGAGGAGTTGAGAGTGGAAAAACGATGTAAATTCACTTTACGTCGTTATTCCTTAAAAATGCATATATTGAATTGTTTTGGACCAGTCTGTAGCGTGAAGACATTGGGTTGCCTATCATTTGCACTTTTGGACTTTTTGGAGCAAGAACGTGGAACGCGACTATTGTAAATCTGTAATTTTTTGGTTTTTCTTTTTTTTTTGTCGTTTCACTTCTGGTTATTTCAGTCGCTCGCTTCACTTAAACAATAGAAAGGATACTAATCTTTGGAAAAAACGGCGTAAGTGCATTTATTTGCACGATATTTGAAATAACGGCGTAATTGCATTTTTAAATTAGCCTGTAACTTGAGGCCTGTCAACTAAAGTTAACAGATTATTTTTGCAAAACCTGTTCATGTTCCTTCTATAAATAGACAGTTGACAGGAAACAAATTGTAATCTTAAATTTAAAGGTAGGTACTTGGTGTTTAACGAGGGCACCGACTGACTTCACAGCTATGTCATTTGGCCCTCAGATTTTATTGAAATTAGAACGACAGAAATGATGATGATAAACATGGAACAGGGTTTTATGATGCAGGAGGAAACGGGAGAACCCCGAGAAAACCTGCCCCCGTGGTGTCAGACCCTAAACCGAATCCACGTGGCTCGAGTGGGAGGCGAACCCAGGCCACTGCCCCAGAGGTGAACGTTCTGACCACCAGGCCACTACGGCGCCCCTTAAATTTGAAGGTTTTAGGACTTTTTTTACCTTTTTCTCAAAACTGAGTTACGCCTTTATTCTATCAACTCCTCAATTATATCCAACACAGATGGAAATTAAAGTGTTCCATGCCATTATAAACATTAAGGAGACGATTGCTTATCTGTGTAAGATTTTGTAGTGGGTTTCATTATTAGGTTAGAAATGACACTTTTGTTGTATAGGTTTAATTTAATGCAAAAACAAAATTAAGTTTAAATGAATGAATGACAACTTACTTTGTCTAGCTCCATGCAACAGCTCTTCCTTTTTTCGCTTCGTATATGACATAAAGTAGGACTCGTTCCAACGTATGGACTTACTCTCGGATAATCAGTGAGAATACTTTAAACATATCAAAGTAATATTGTTATTGAAAATACAAAAATTAGTAAAAAATACAAAAATAACTTATCATGGGTAATAAAAGTATGTAACTACAATATTTTTGACACACTGTATAAAGAAACTTTGACAACTCACTCGCATTGTTCGATATTGATGAGCCATTCGGGTGAATCTTCTTCAACTCGATTTCGTAGTGGAGCTAAAATTATTAAAATGTCAAATTTAAAACAATTAACGAATTGACATAGTTGAGGGTATTTTTGTGCGTGGTTAAACAAAATCAATTTACACGAGAAATTAATTAATAAACACGAAGTATCATTTCGTTTTATATTAAAAAAATAAAATGAAATTTATACTTCAAATTAAAATCATCAATTTTTAATAACTTGCGTTGTACGTTTAATTAAAATTGGTGTCTATTGATTTTTGTTTTCTCTTTTCGTGTAAATATCGAAATTAATTGAGAAATCGATACTTTTCTTCTTTAACAACTTAGATACTTTGATAAACAAGTTTTGTTGCTATGCAATCAATTTTAGAGGAAAACGGATATTTGAGTATAATGGAATTATTTTTTATATATAAAAAACCAGTTTGATAGTTTAACACTTTGTTTCGTAATTTTGAATTGGTGACATTCGATATCATATCCATAGTGACACATTAGATATCTAATTCAGTACCAATCGATTGTAAGAGTGCATTGACTTCATATTATCGTTTAATGCGTAAACGAGTTTGACATTAATACTATTAGGTTATTATAATATGTAATATCCCGTGAGAACACGTTCAAAATATAATTGCATGTAAATAAAAATATAACTATAATATATAACTATATGTAAATAATATCAATTATCACACTCACAAGCAGGTTCATCAGCATGTCTATCCACTACTCTTCCTAATCCTGTTCCTTTTGGTTCGGATGGCTGAATTCCTTTTAAATTACCACCAAATAACGCTTCTCGTATCCGTAACAGTTTGGCTAAAAATAAAAAGTATAAAAATATTCAAAAATGAAGATTTTCGTAGTTTATTAATTCAATTAAAAAAGAAAGGGTTATGGGAAAATTAGAAACGCGCGAAGGTGTGAATCCAATAGATAGCGAATGTGTTGGAACTTGACAATGATCTCATCTCGAATTTGATAACTGTTTAAATAAAATTGAAGGGCCTGGTGTAAAAGAATGTTAAGTAACATTTTTACAAACGCGTTTAAGGATCTGACCTTGTCTTGCTGTTTATGGACTGTTTCACATTTTTTCACGCTAATGTTTAAGAATAATTTTTAAAAAAGCATAAGTACAGTAGCATAATAAATAGCAACAATATTGATCGGCTTTTCTGTATAACACATCGCATTGCTACAGTTTTGTAGAGCTTTCCTGCTGAACACAGCGCGTAGCTACACCTTTGTAGTACTTTCCTGTATAACAAAAGCGAATGGCTACAGCAATGTGGCGCTTTTCTGCTGAGCACAGCGCATAGTTACAGCTTCGTAGCGCTTTCCTGCTGAGCATAGCTATAGCTTTCTTACTCTTTCCAACATAGGAATGCGCTGCAACGTTTTTTAAAATTTCTTTTTATTTATTTATTCATAAAACGATCAGAGCAATCGAAAATAAAAACAAAAACAACAAAACTAGTCAATAATGTTGGAACAAGCACTTAATGAATTTTGACACATTTTTTTTTTCCAAAGTACAAGATGTCAGTTTTCTTATCCTTATAGGTAATGAATTTTATTTGTTAAATATGTTGAAATGACATGTTAAAAAAGACTTGTTATAAAGGCTATATAGTGTTTTCAAGCTATATAGTGTTTTAAAGATTTCCAGTATTATACAGCGCCTTTTCTACTTGCAAACTGGCAATATCATCGCGATGTCTAGGAATCACTGTGTTAATTCAGCTAATTATTAATATGAATAAATGTTAAATATTGTTCAAATGGTACTTAGTGTTTTAACTTGATCATAAAACATTTGGTTAACGCCGTTTATTGCAATCACATAATAAACATGAAACAAGTGATTTAAAAATTAATATACAAACGTTTTTGATAAACTCTTTTACAAATTTTATCTTTTACAAAGATATATTTTTTTTTGTCTTTTAGATGTATTTTTTCAATTGTTGTCTGCTTAAAATTGTTTTATATAACTTCAATGTTATTTTTCGATTCTTTGGATCGTTTCATGAGAAAATAAAAATAAAATAAATAAAATAAAATAAAACTTATCACACTAAAGTGAGCAAACATGAAAATTAATTTTTTGGCTGAAATGTGTTACGGTTGCTCACACAAGCTATAGGTATGGTACACATATGGTTGCTCACACATCAAAAGATTTGTTAAGTAATTACGAAGTGGTGATTTTTTGTAATGTGTCACAGAATTACCCTGTATAAAGAACGTACACTGATATTAAGAATTCGAAGTTCTCTATTTAGAATGGTTTTGTGCAAATAAGGGGGTAAATATAGCGATAACAAAATCCGGAAGTTTGATAACAAAAAGCATGACAATTTTTGTTTTTATTATACTCACAGGAAGAGCTTCTTGGTTTATCTATATGGAAGTTCATGTTTTCTTCACCCGTCAAACTTAGATAATAGCAAATATCCGTGGCTTTCATTAATTGATCTGGTCCGGGATTGAGCTTGATGTATGAATCCTTAGAATCGTGTGTGCTTTTGACTCCAATCAGAACGACTCCGTATCTTTAACAAATAAGATTCAATTATAGATAGACACAGGATATAGATACCACAAAAAAAATACAACCAAAGATAAAGGTTGGACTTACTTTCGATGCGTGTGGAGTGAAGTATAAGTGAAGCTTTTCCCTTCGTATTCGTTGAAGATAAGACTGTCTTTCAAAACAACGTGGTAGAACTCGTTCCCTGAACCTTTGCCGTACAAACGAATCCATTCGTCGTCGTACGTCTGACCTTCTCTATATTTGCACAAAAAAACGACATTAACTTATGACCGACATGACTTAATTTATGCGTCTTGAACATTCGCGACATTTGTAGTTTTGCAATTAATACGCGAGTTTGTTGTGATGTTGTACCCAGCAGATAAATGTAGTTTTCGTATAAGGGTTATAGAAAATATTTGTATCTATATTTGATATATTCTGTATGAATATACTTACTCGCCCCTTGACGTGTGGAGGAGTAATGTAATCAAAGTGGAAGCCCCTGGACAAATGCAGTTACAGGCAAGCATGGCGTATTTGATTTCATCTTCGCAAACAATGTAATCTGCAATTTTACAAACATATTGTTATTATTTTTTAAAAATTTAGCGTTCGTACATATACTGTAAAAATGTTTGTAAAGGCACAATTCCATAAAAATATCAACTCAAAATCCCCTTTTTTTTCAAAGTAAGCAAATTCGATGTTGTTATATACCAAATGATATTAATTAATTATTATTACTAATTATTATAAAAAAATTAATATTACTATACTCCGTACATGCTAACTATGGATTTAATTTCATCTGCGCAAGTCTCGCGTCAGTCTCGTTGTAAGACGTGAAACCTTATCACTCAGCAAACAACATAAAGGTTGACCGCGAA